>ML777090.1:83808-98201 GCA_009831015.1 Picea engelmannii
CTCAATGCAATGGGGACCATTGCTTCCTAAGGAGGGAGGATTGATCCAGGTGGATATTGGTGGCCACCCACCTTTTTCGACTGGCTCAAAACAGTTTTCTGGCAATTTTGGCAATTTACTATTTTTAGCAGGTTTTAACTTCCAGGGTCATTTTGAGGGATTAAATGAAGGTTTTTTGAGATAGAGGTTCTCAATGATAGCCGAAGGCATGATTGATCCCCCAAAATGAATCTCCTCGATGATACCTTTCCAACGAGCTATCACACGCCTAAAACGGAGATCGTATGAAAAAGTTACGACCCCGGGAAGTTGATGTACTAACTTACCCAAACGGGGCCCACATGACTTTTGGCGCTTCATCTCCTAGGGTTAGGTTTTTGGATGTCTATGACTTTTGGCATTCTTTTCTATTGTAAAAAGGCCTCTAGAGCCTCATTGTAATCATCTTCTCATGGATGCGAGTAGCAGACACATCTCTTCTCAGAGATAAGCTACTAGCGCCCTAGCTAGTTTATTTCCATTCTGTCTGTAAGCATATTTCAGTCATTTGTTATTAATGAAATGAAGTCTTATTTCTACGGCATCTCTGTGTTTATGTGTATTTCTGTATTTCATTGTGTTCCTACATAAATCCGGATCATATACCTTCATGGGATCCATAGCAATGCCTTCTCCGGATATAAGATGCCCTAAGAAATGAATCCTCAAGAGAATTGCGACATCTCCCTGTAATTTGTGTTCCCATAAACATTGTGGTATTAGGTGCAAAAATTCATCACGTTCTTCTGTATTCCAAGAATATATCAATATGTCATCAATGAATACTTGAATGAACGTGTCCAATTATTTGCAGAACACCCCATTCATCAAGCTCATAAATTTTCATGGGGCGTTTGTTAGTTTGGAAGGTAAAATAGTAGACATGTAATGTCTGAACCCTTTCTTGAATGCGGTATTAGGAATATCCTCTTGTTTAATTTGTAACTGATAATAAACTAATCTTAAGTCGATCTTGAAAACACCGTCATGCCCTTCATTTGATCAACAAATCGTCTATTCTACGAAACAAATATTGGTTCTTAATTGTCAACTTGTTCACTTGACGATAGTCAATAAAGAGTCTCCATGACCCGTCTTTCCTTCTTATGAAAATATAGGCACACCCCAAGGTGACACACATGGACGTAATTCCCAATTCCAAAAAATCCTTCTATTACATTTTCAACTACTATAAATTAGGCATTGACATCCGATAAGACGTTCTTGCTATAAGTTTAGTTCCGAGTTTCAAGTTGATTGTAAACTCCAATCTCTCTTCCGAGCGGAAAGCCTGGTAACTCTTCTGGAAATACATCACTAAACTACTATACTGCCAGAAGGTTTTTTAGTCCTTTTTCACACCCTTGTCATTCAGCGCTAGGATTGCATATAGCTCACATCCCTTGCGCATTCTCTTCTATAGATGTATGGAATAAATGAACCTCATGGATACTCCATGTTTTCTTCCTACAATCACTCTTCTCTGTCCCTCATTATCGGTCCAACTCAACCGCTTCTTCTCATAGTTGAGTGTCGCATCATGCGATTCCAACTAGTCCACTTATGTGAGTCAGAGTAGAAAGAAATCGTCATCCTACATCCATCAATGAAACACTATCAAAGATCCATAAACAACATAATAATAGAATTTATCATATGTCACATATGCATAAACGAAATACTCAAACCAATGCAATCCACTCCGTAACTCAATCCAGAGTCTAAGGAGGTCTGGTGATCTCATCGACATTCTCAATCTATCAAGTGTCCTACACACTCAGAGGAAACTCGTCAATAGCATCTATCAATACATAGATATCATACAACATAAATCATAATCCATCAACATCATCATAGGAATCCATAAGCGAAATAGACAACCATATGCTAAAACTGGATCACTTGCATGCAAGTGTCCTCAAAGAATATGTCAATAAAATGTGTTCGCAAGAGAGAGATGTTACATATGCACACTCTTGTTTTAAACTTCGTCCCAAAGTGGTACAGTACATAAATGAAGTAAATGAAGCATATGATAAGGTCTAAATGTCTAACTATCAAATAAATATGGAAATTGTTGGTGCATATCATATGCGTCCTCCTAGGTAGCCGAGTGTGGACTATAATTGTCCCATTGGACCTTAAATTGATCGAATATTCAACACCATAGGTGTTGAATGAGATGGTCCAGGATGTGGACTGGATCCACCATGAGTGCACCCTCATCTGACACCTGGAAGGAACTCATGTCAATCACATGTGTAGGATCACTAACATGATGTCTCAAAACAGATACATGAAAAACATCATGCATACACCTCAAAGAATCAGGTAAGTCTAGTTGATAGGCCATGGGCCCTTTATTTTCCATGACTTTTAAAGGTCCCACAAACCCAAGAGAGAGTTAGCACCCTTTCCAAACTTGATCGAACTCTTGTGTAGTTTCACCCATAAGAAAACTCGATCACCAACTTCATAATTACGGTCAATGCGACCTGCATGGACATAACGCTTTTGTCGATCTTGTGCTTCCTTAATCCTTTGTCTTATCATTTTCATTTGTTCTTCCATTTCTTGGATTAATTCTAGTCCTACCAAGACCCTATCCTCAAGTCAGTCCCAACTCAAGGGAATATGACACGATCTCCCATAAAGAAACTCAAATGGTGCCATCTTAATAGTGTTTTGATAGTTTTTGTTGTAGACAAACTCTACCAATGGCAAGAAATCTTCCCAATGCTTCTGTTGATCCATCACGTAAATATGCAACATATATTCCAATATTTGGTTCATTCTTTCTGTTTTCCCATATTTCTCCAAGTAATATGTTGTACTAAAGTTAAGTTGGGATCCCAAGGCCTCTTGGAAACTAGTCCAAAATCATCCTGTAAACACTCATCCTCGATCATATATGATCCTTTTAGGTACGCCATGCAATCTCACAATCTCCCTGATAAAAACTCTAGGTATTTCTGGCACATGATACATCTTATTCACATGAATAAAATGGGCACTCTTCGTCATAGTTTCAAGTAACATGAAAATAGAGTTATGCCTCCTTGTCGTCAATGACAATCCCACAATAAATTCCATCGAAATGACCTCCCATTTCAATTCAAGAATTACATGTATTTGTAGTAATCCTGCTGGATGTTTATGTTCATCCTTTACTTGTTGACATTCTAGACACCTCTCCACATAGTTAACTATGTCTGTCTTCATTCCTTTCCATAAGAATAAGTGCTTAGGGTCTGCTCTCGACTTCTTGACTCCTGGATGAGCCATGTACACTGCTCTATGAGCTTCGTTTAAGATCAAATTTCTCAATTTGTCGTTAGGAAATACATAAATATGGTCATTATACCTCATCAATCCATCGTTTTCCAAAGTATATCCTTCAAATTTTGTTACCAACATGGTGTCTTTTCCAATATTTTCCTTAACTTATTTATACCAGTCATCATCGCCCTATATAGTTAGAATATTTTCTCGAAGATTCATCAGAAGAGGTATCACTGAAAATATGTGTGGTCTCCAACTCAATACATCTGCCACTCTGTTCATTGATCCTTTTATGTAAGAAATCTCAAAATAGTACTCGCTAAGCAATTCTGACCAATGCCTTTGTCGTGCGTTCAAGTCACTTTGTGTAAAAATGTGTTGCAAACCATAGTGGTATGTATTTAGTTTGAATTTTTGTCCAATCAGGTAGTGTCTTCACACTCTCAGGGCATACACAATCGTTAATAACTCCAAATCATTCGTCACATAGTTCTTTTCATGCTTTCTTAATTTCCTTGAGATGTAAGCGATCACACAATTGTATTGCATCAAGAATACACCTAAGCCTTCCTTGGATGAGTCTATGCATACCAAGAATTCCTCGTCCATGTCGGAGAATTTTAGTATCGGTGTTGTTGTCAATATCTCCTTGAGCCTTCGAAATGCTTCTACATATTTCTCGGTCCATACAAATTTCTTGTTTTTCTTCTGCAATTTCGTGATCGGATTTGCTATCTTCGAAAAACCTTCCACGAACCATCGATAATATCCTACTAAACCCATGAAGCTATGTAATTTTGGTACATTCGTCGGTGCAGGACATTCTATAATAGCCTATACCTTCATTGGATCCACAACGATGCCTTCGTTGGAGATAACATGCCCTAAGTAATGAATCCTCAATTGATAAAAATAGCGTTTTGATAGTTTCTCATATAATTTGTTTTCTCGTAAACACTGTAGTACCAAGCGCAAATGTTCGTCAAGTTTTTTTTTCATCCGAGAATATATCAATATATCATCAATGAATACTTGAACAAACTTGTCCAAGTATTCATGAAACACCCCATTCATCAAGCTCATGAATACCCCTAGGGCATTTGTCAGTTCAAACGGTAAAATGGTAAATTCGTAATGCCCAAGCCTTGTCTTGAATGTGGTCTTAGCAATGTCTTTCTCCTTGATTCGTAAATGGTGATATCCTGATCTTAAGTTGAACTTTGAAAAAAAAGTCGTACCATTCATTTGGTCAAACAAATCATCTAGTCTTGGAAATAGATACTAGTTTGATTGTTTCCTTGTTTAATTGAAGGTAGTCAACACACAGTCTCCATGACCCATCCTTCTTCCGTATGAAAATAACAGTAACGCCCCAAGGTGACACACTTGGATGTATAATTCCTAATTCAATCAACTCCTTCAGTTTCATTTTCGACTCTTGTAACTCATGGGTCAACATCTGATAAGGTGTTCTTTCTATCGGTTCAATTCAAGTTTTTAATTCGATGGTAAATTCAAGCTCTCTTTCGGGCGGAAAACCTGGTAATTATTCTGGGAACACGTCCACAAACTCTTTCACTACCGGAAGGTTTTCTAATCCGTCTGCCATGCCCTTTTCGTTCAATGCTAATATTTCATATAGATTGCATCTTTTGCACATGCTTTTCTGTAGCTGTAGGGAAGAAATGAACCTTAAGGAAACTCCCTAGTTTCTTCCTACAATCACTTGTCTATGTGCCTCATCATCGGTCAAAATTAAAACTATTTCGTCTTACAGTTGAGTATCGCATAATGAAATTCCAACCAGTCCATACCAATCATGACATCATAATATCCTAAGATCATGACAAACAGGTTGGCCTTCATTACAAAATATCTTAGGTTGAGGCTATAGTCCATAACCTTTCGTCCAACCTTCTTCTTGGCACCCAAAGCCATTTCCACATAGTTAAACTCGTCTGGCTTGACTTACTTTACCTTAATTATTTTTATCATTGTGTGAGAAATAAATCTCTTTGTATCACCATGATTTATCAAAATACTAAAGGTCTGGTCAATAATGGTACCTGACGTCTCTAGCATAGTATATCGGTGCTCATCCTGGCAGTTATTCACCGTTGCATGAATCTGGTGGGCCTTGCCCAAATATCCAACTGTAGTGTGTGCGACTGATCCGGCTGCTCTGGCCCTCTCAACTGGACAATCGCACTAGTAACGTGGCTCTCCAAATTTCCAATATCCAGTCTTTAGTCTAGTACTCCTGGTCCTCGAAGTAGAAGTTGTTGGCCCACCAGCCTAAAAACCTAGTCTGTTTTGTTGAACAATCCTAAACTACTATTGTTGCATTTGATGTTGTTGTTGGTGCTATGGTCCTCTATATAGATTTTTCTACCGAGGAGCCAGTCTTCGTGGTTTCATGAATGTGGATCCTCTCGGAGTACCTCAAAACCCTGATGAATGTCTAGCTTGTGTCTGATGTTGCTATGCTCCAGATGTATTCTGTCCCATCAGTCTCGCAGGAGTCCTACCCTGACCCTTGTTTATCAGCTCTTCCTCATCTATGAAGGCCTTCTAGACTGCATCGTGCAACATCTAAGGAATTAGGATCCTCACTTTTACATGAATGTCGACGTTAAGACCAAACACAAACTTGTTGAACTTGGCCTTCTCGGTGTTCATATGTGGAGCATACATAATCAACTCCATGAATCCTGCCTCATACTTGGCCACCGTTCGACCACCCTGTCATAAGGCATTGAACTCTTTGAGATGGAACTCAATGAATTCCTCTAAAAAATACCTCTCCTAGAATAGTTCCTCGAACAATTCCCATGACACATCTTTGATGACCATGTTTAGTGGTGGTAGGAGTGTCTTCCACCATAGAAGAGCACTCCCCTTCAGTTGAAAGAACTCCATGCATAATTTCATGTTGGAGGTGTAGTCGCGAAGTATGAAGCACATAACCATATTCTCCAACCATGCCTCAGTGGCTACGCCATCCGTGGAACCCAAGAACTTAGGAAAATTGACCTTCTCAATTTCTCTGTGAACACTGCCAATATCAACTGGGGCGTGTTGTGGATCCTCAGGTGGTACAAGCACTATGGCCTCATCTCTATTTAGTCAGTTAATAAAGGCCTCTGACATCTTTTGAAAGGACCTCATCAACCCAATCACATCCCCCACAACAACCTGCTCATGTCTAATGGCTTGTTCTTCTCCTTGGGGGTTGGACCTCTCTAGCATGGATGCTACTAGAGGCATCACACCTCCTTCCCTAGCACTACGTCATCTGCCTCTGAGACGTCCTTTAACCATGGTTACATGCAGGGACACAATTCAATTTAGTTAGTGATAAGTTATTAATCAAGTGTTTGATACAGTGGAAGGTGTAATGATCCCAAGTTGTAGGGTTGAACCCCCTCTGATACCATATGAAATGATCCCTCCTTTACGATTAGGAAAAGCGAAGAATAATAGGTAACTTTTTTTTAGCAATACCTAAAATAGCGTCAACACATAATTCAAACAATGCATAATCAAATGACATCATAATTAAAAAAATTACAAGTGAATCATCGTCGTAATCAAACAATGTCACAACCAACGCATCAACATAATTAGTAACGACACATAATCAACACATCATCACATTTAGATAATGACACATAATCAACAAGCATCATAAATGGCGACGCAATATCAACTCATCACGATCAACTGGAATCATCAATACTTTTAATCTCTCAAATAATAACATAAATATAACATAAGATAAGATAAGGATAACATAAAGATAACATCAATATAACATAAATATGACATAAAGATACTACCCGCCCAGCCTACCCTGCAAGGTTAGGACCTCCAAGGCACATAGGCAACATTCAAGCCCAGGATTCATCCGATTGATTTTGACCATTTAAGGTCTCAGGGATGGTGATTGTTCTGAGGAACAAGGAGGTGTCTACATCCCACTAACACAATCAAGTACAAAACGAACTAGCTAAATCAACAACATAAATGATAATCAATGGCGCAATGACATTCTAATAACCAATCACACAACACATAAATTCCAAGATGCAAGAGAATTTAATTACTAAATCAATCATACAACGACATAAGTTAAGGCGCAAATTTAATCAAATTTATTTATTTTCAAGGCGCAAAAGAAGAGATCTACTTTACTTCAAGGCGTGGTTAATCAATCATTGAATTAAAAAATAATCAACATAATTTTAAGGCGCGTGCATGATCTAATTAACGAATTAAACATAATCAACATCAATCAATGCACACAATTAATCTAAGCACTTAGGAAATCATACATCAACATGGTTACAATGCGCGTGAGTAATCTAAAGCGTTATCATTTAGGCAATATCATTAGTCCATAGCACAAAGCAATCTATTTACTTAATCATCAAGATAATCCATGGTGCAGGGGAAATCATTGATTTTATTCATGGAGAAAAATAATTCTAATCATATGACCAATCATACATCATTCATCAATTCATGGTGCAAGTAATTTACTACGACTTTGCAATCACTAACAATTTCTCAGGCGCTAAACAAAACATTATAATATTCACCTACACAATTACTTCAACATAACTATTTAATTATCTAGAAACAAGAATAAATCCTACGCTCCTTAAGCTAATCTACCAAGAAGTTCTAAACTTGTCCTATACCAATAAGTTTAAAATCTGCAAGGTGTCAAGTAATGGCGTCTAAGTGTACTAGTCGGTTTCTCAATTTGCGCAATACTCTTATTAAATCAAATGATCTAACATTTACACAAAATGGAAGTAAGGTTCATTTGCACAAAATTAATCCCCATTTTATCAACAAGGTGTAATTATATATCACCGTCTATGTGATGTTGGTGTAGCGAAGCAACATGGTGTGCATAAAATTATTTTCAATCTTAACTGAAGTTGCGCAACTTGTGCAACTCCTTGCGAATACTAAATGCGTGAGGTGCATTATGTATTCATTATGACTCACGCTTGACACTAAAGATAATCGTTAAAGTAAAATCACTATTATAAAAATTTCCAAATGAAATGTGTATCCAATTAAATTAATTATTACATAAATTTTAATGAGAACAACCCTAATGTTGATATATATTTTTATTACAAGTACCAGAACTCATTCTCAAGTAAAAAGAGTGTTTGGTGTAGTTCCTTTAGTAACATCAAGTAAGTATTCTCACATTTCAAGGTTTCCTTCTCGACAACACCCTATTAAAATAACAAAAGATTTGACCCTAGAATAGATTAAGGAAGGTTTTCGAAAATCAAAGGAAAAATCTAATTTTTGCATTCTTGGCTCCTCATAGAATTATTTGTCAAACTTTTATCGAACGGGCGAGCTCCATCATCAATGATGTCAATTATTACGAATGACAATGCTTATTAATGTTGCTGGCAGTAAATTACTAAATCTGGTCGACAAGATTCGCTCCTGGGTGATCTCTTCCATTGGCTGGAGATACTGAGTCACTGGCAGTCTTTTACACATTCCGAGAAAGTGGAAATGCAGTATGAAAACGTTGCACGTCCAGGGAATATGCTGATATTCAAGCACCGTTCATGATGGAGAAAACATAGGGGTTAAACATTTCAGAACCTTCATGGGGAGAAGGAAAAAACACACCCAAGCTTTGGGGAACACGCAGGGGAACTAAGAGGAAAGAGCATGGTGGATTCCTCAATGAAAACACAGGAATAAAAAGGTAAAAATGGTTGGAAATGAATGAAGGAATTGAGCTATGATTTGCTCAGAAAAATGCAGAGATCTTAACGTAAAAATGTTGGGCAATAAATGAAGGCACAAAATCGTGATCTCCTCAGAAAACATAGAGCATTAAGATTAAATCGCAGAGAAATAATAAGGGAATTTGATGAGTCTTTAAAGGGAAAAACACAAGGAATTTAAAGGAAATTTTGCAGTGTCTTTAAAGGTGAATGCAGAGTGTCCCCTCCTAGAAACATAGTGTCTTTACATGCCAAAACATAGAGAAACAAAAAAAAAACATTGAGAAAGGAAATAAATGCAAGGTTACACTTCCCCCCTCCACGTAGAGGCAAGAAAATCCCAGAGAAAAAGAGATGCAACTCATTGGACAAAGGAAAGAAAGGGAAATGCAGAGAAGGCCATGGGAAGTCACATGTTCAAACCCCCAGGGATAGCAAAGGTTAACACAAGGAAAAATGTCAATAGGAAGATGAAAATCGTTTAAGCTGAGATTGGCAACGATAAGAGATAGAATCCCCATTTGAAAATGAAATAAAGGAATTAATTTACAATTTAGACTCACACCAGGTGCAATGATTCCTAATTTAAAATAATGGTAATGAACTAAAATTTTAATCCAAAATCACATCAGGCACAGGATTCCTAATTAAAAATGAAGGCAATGAACAGTGTTTTTATTTTATTTTTCAGGATCACACTAGGCACAATCGACCACTGTATTGTTTAATTCCAGTTTCAACTTAACAATACAATTATTTTTTTTGCAAATTATAATTAACAATTCAGTCTTATTACAATAAAAATACAAATTACCGAGACTGATGAAGAAGATTTTGAAGATGTCCCTTGGTGCTTGTGCTCCTTCCTTGCTTCCGCTTGCTAGTCACCCGACCTCACCGGTACCTCCCAACCAACGCTAAGGGTAATCTTCTTCCCCCTTAGCCCCCCAAGCCGCAAAGGGGCCACACACAAACAAAACCAGAATCCTATAGCTTGCAGCTCACCTCACAAGCTAGATCCACCACTCTCTCTCTCTCTCTCTCTCTCTCTCTCTCTCTCTCTCTCTTAAGCCGGGTATCCCAACTCTCTCTCTCTCTCTCTCTCTTAAGCCAAGTATCCCAACTCTCACAAGTAAAACCAATCAAAAGTTTTGTAGCATAAATTTACTCATAACCAATGTCTCACCATTCCTCCGCTCAACCATTTGTTTTATAGAATTTCCTTAGTGCCAACTTGCCATTTGCACATTTAATTAATTTTTTTTAATTTAATTAGGAATTATTCCCCCCATACACTTGCCACACATTCCCTTAGTTGCACAAGTAAATCCACAATTTAATTTAATTAAAAGTCAATTTCCGTCACCCATCCTAAAAATGCTCCAAAAATCACACCTAGTTGTCCATTTATTCCCTTTATTCTCAATTAATGATCGATGCCTTTCTATAAATCGATTGAGTTAAAATAGGAATGTCCTCTAGTTATACTGGGCTCTAGATACGTTTCTATGCCTACACATTCTTTTATGCTTTATTCCTTTCTTATTTTAATTTATAATTTGGTATTTACTTGCACAAGTGTATTATGTCACTCCTTTATATTTATTTTTTTATTTTCATTGAATCTTAAATTGATTTATTTCATCCCCTCATTATTTAATTTATAAAATTAGTTTTTTTTGTCCTCTCATTAACTTAGACTTAGGCTTAGTTAAAAAAAAAAGTGCAATGACTTAGACCATTAGGAATTATGATTAATAAATTTAGTCTTTAATTAATTAATTCGACAGCGCTCAAGATTTTTCAAGGTTCAACATTCGCTCAAAGTTTTCTAGGCCACCTAGATTCATTGACTCACTTTGTTTTTTAAAAATCGTGATGTGCCCTTCAAGATGCACTTCGTGCTCCAAGGTTTCTACTTGACTTTGATTCAAATTCTAATTACACGACGTGCCCTTCAAGACGCACTCTATGCTCCAAGGGTGCCACTCTCCTTTGACTGGTTTTGGTATTTCTCCAACCCTTCGAGTCAATACTCCATTTAGGCGACCTTGTGAGAGACTAAGGGCCTCTAAGGAAAAAGGACCCTGCCTTATTATGTGCCCCTTAGAATCTTCGTGAGCGAATGTCTCAGTCTTCGCTCACAACATCATGGACCTTTCGAACTAGGTAATCGTTAACCTATAATTCGAGCCACAACGGGAGTGATAGTAGGTTTTGACAGGGATGTTGCCAGTCCTCTCCCTCAATATCTAGTTGTTTTGCATGGCCCCTTACTCCTTATGTGAGTCATATTAGCAAATAATCATCATACTACATCCATCAATGAAACACTGTCAAAGATCCATAAACAACATCATAATATAATCAATCATATGTCACATATGCATAAATGAAATACTCAAACCAATACAATCCACTCCCTGACTCAATCTAGAGTCCAAAGAGGTCTGGTGATGCCATCGACATCCTCAGTCTGTCAAGTGTCCTTCACACTCAAGGGAAACTCGTAAATAGGATTTGTCAATACATAGATATCATACAACATAAATCATAATTCATCAACATCATCATAGGTATCCATAAGCGAAACAGATAACCATATACTAAAATTGGATCCCTTGCACGCAAGTGTCCTCAAATTACAAGTCAATAACTTGTGCTCACAAGAGCGGGATGTTACAGCCTCAAGGGAGAGAATCCAATATGAATAATGATGAACATGATAGTGGACAATACTTTAATGGAATTTTGGAAATTAGTTGATATGGAAAGAGGTTTTTTCATCTATTTCACTATTTTTTTTACGATCTCAACCCTTCAAACATTCATCTTCCAAATCTTTAGGTGTGGCTTCGAAGGAAATGGAATTCCAATAAATTTAAAGATCATGACCACCCTTTTCCTTCAAGCCATTATCTTCATCAATGGTGAGGAATTAATCATCATCAATGTGCCTAGTATTTCAGCAATGGTGAGGAATGAATCATCATCAACAAGATTAGTATTTCAATTGGTTATTTGAAATAAAAAAATCACAAAATATTTATAAACATTTTTTATAATCTCAAGAGGTTTGATCTTTTTAAATGTTCAAAAATAAATTATCATAAAAAATATCATTACAAAGAAAACACAAATCAGTGGAGGTTTTAACAAATATTTTTTCTTGGTGTGCTTAAAATAGTAAATCACAACCATACATAACTATTTAATACACATTGGTGTGTATTATGTTTATGAAAATATCGATGCTTTGTATATGGTTGAGTATTGGTTTCTATATATCCTTACTGATAGTGAGGTATAGGTAATGATAATAGTAACATTGACTGTAATGGTAATGGTATTGTTGAAGGCACATTGTCTCTACTTAGTGAATATGTGACATAACACATGTGATCATGAAATATTAAAGAATATTTATAATTTCACTAGATACTGATAATTACCTCCCAAAATATTTTTGTTGGACCCCCCTCCCAATACATGTTTCCCATAAAAAAACTTTATTTTTACTAGATAGCCCCTATTTTTAATAGATATCCCTTCCTATTCCCCTTAGTACATATAAACCCCCAATACCATGCATTCCCCACCCTTCAATAACTACAATATATTGACTCTATTTTTCATAATTTTAAAACCCCCCTTATGAATGAATGTGATAAGATATTGGTCAACAAGGTGATGCCCTTGTTGTTGAAGGGAATTGTATTTTTTTAGTTAGGAGCATTATTGTTATTACTACAATTATTACCACAGGTGCATCCATACATGTTTTTTGCACTATTGCATGTTATAATGTTGTGCACACCAATATATTTATTTAAATGGAATGCCTTGGTGCACAACAATGATGATATTTAATGATTAGTATAAATAAATAAAAATGCACTAGTGTGTGACAATCATTGAAATGCATCAAAATGTTTTAGTAATGGGTGTTCTCACGTGTCAAATACAACATATTGCTTTTAAAATAAAATTCCACTTACTCATCATAAATTCACATATTTTTTTATAATAATATTGTTTTTATACTTTAATTTATATGTTTAGATATAACCATTGCATTATTATATTGTATTGTTTAAAAAAATATACCGATTGATTACACATTTGCTCATTTTAATAAAAATCATCCATATATTTAACATTTTAGGCTATAATAGAATAAGAAACCCTTTTTATTTATATGAATAAGGGACCCTTCGTCATAAAAAATGGAACAACATAAAGGTATAAGAAACTCTTTTGATTTATACAAAATAAGACCACATAAACGTCCCTAATAATCAAAATGTCAATAAATAATTGTTACACACATGTTGTCATACCAATGGAGACAATATGTCCATATGAAATAAAAGTTTGTTTTCTATAGAAAGACATTCCAAAACATAAAACTTGTAGCATTCTATGATATTGATGATAATAAATCACTTAGACCATTGTCATTGTTTGGACTTCTTGCATTCCTCATTTCTTCATCATTTGGAGGGATACCATATTTGAGTTATTTGCAATGTTTTGTTGATTATTTAGATTGTGTTTTCCTCTTCATGGCCCATTTATAAACATAGAGATATAATGTAATGAATATATCCACATTTATAGTATAATATATGTGGTTGTGTATAACATTAATTGTTTCATAAAAAATACACAATATTTTCAAGACATGCTTCATGCCATCCCTCAACATATTTTATAGTGGCTCCACTCCATACTTTGTTTCTTATGAGTTTTATACGCCATGACAAAGTATAGATATAATTAAAGGTTTCTTTTTAATCAATTAAATATAAAATATGAAAAGCAAAGCAACATAGCTACTTAAAAATTATTCACTTAACGCTTGATACTCCAACATATATTCACAACCCTCACATAATCCAATGTTAATCAATTGTTGAGATGGTTCTTCTTTGTATGTTAGCGCCTTATAATAAATATCCATGGACAATTGTAAATTAGTTAAAATATAAAAATCATGAAAAATATGAAATGACAAGTAAGAAAAAGGTAAGTACTCACAAAATTCATGTTCAACCCTTTTTTGTCTTATCATCCTATCTTACGTGTTGAATGGGTTTCTTTTATGCAATAACAAAACAACTGAAAGTTAGTATTTCTTTGATACTTTTGGATAATGTGCAAGATACCAGATATATAAAATGTGCAGAACAGAAACGAAATGCTAGAAATAACAGAATAACAGTGAAATATCCAGCATAATCTTCACAATACACAGTAATGATATACGAAATAGCAACAGAAATAGCACTTGAACAG
>ML777090.1:111477-147759 GCA_009831015.1 Picea engelmannii
ATATGCTTGCATTACCTGCATCCATGACTGCAGATAATGTGTTTCATGTTTCATTGCTTAATAAATTTATACTTGAAGCTAATTATGTTATTGATTGGAATGTGATTCAGGTGGAGGAAGAAGGCATCTTGCAAGTGCATCATGTGTGCATATTGGGCCTGAAAGAGAAAAAATCTCTGGAATCGATCCATAGGGATTGTAAAGGTCTAGTGGATCTGGTATAGTCCTGAGGATGCGACATGGAAACATGAAGATGCTATGCGGACAGAATACCCGCATCTTTTTTAATATTTTGAAAATCTTGTTGATGTTGTGTAAAGAGTTTCACTGAGGATAGTGCAAAAATAAGGGGAGGGAATTGTAATATCCCCAAGGATGAGCCCCAGTTGTATTTATGAATTGTAAATATGTTTTGTAGTCTGGTGAGCCAAGTGTTGATAAGCTGGTGGGATTATGTGTTTATTAGACCGGAGAGCCTAAGTGTTAAAGGCTAGGAGCTTGTTTCTGTATATGTAATTATGCAGATCATTAATAAGGATTAAACATTGTTGTGTGTAGATCGACCATGAAGAAAGAGTGATGGGGGACTAAGCTTCCACTAGATAGGGTAAGGGAGGGGGATAAGTTTCTAGGCCTAGAGGATAAGCTAGAGGGCTTACCTATAAGGGAATAATATTTTATTATTATTATTTCCTAAAGGCTAAGGTGGATATGAACGAAGTTGTCCTAAGTTCCTGGAAAGGGAACAAGTGTGAAGTGGAATGCATGTGGCTGCAGGAAGACAAGTGTTGACCTGGACGCATGCAGTTATAGCTAGGAAAAACATCATGTTAGGGGGTTCACTTGCTATTCTCGATCCACTATCTAACCGTGAACTGGGGGCATCCATCACAGATCTCTAGAACCAATCACCCGTGTGTCAAATTGTGTTGGAGGTTCGCTTCACGTTCAATGTGACTCCCATCCTTGTGTCTGGATGAGTTTTGAGATCCTTCACCTTTGGGTTTGCACTCTCGCAAGGTTAGTCACCCTAAAACTAGTGAAAATCGAGGGACTGATTTGTGTCTCCTGTGAAGTCGAGAACCCTGTAATTTTCTGAGTCGTGTGGTGTCATAACTATTGGTTGTTGCGGCCATGCAGTTCCTTGACTGTTTGTGGATTACTTCCATCGGTTGTTTGTTACTAAGCCTTGCTATGTCTAGTGTATGACTGTTACTGTTTTGGGTGTCCATACCCATTTTCCCTATTGTTGTTGTTGTCACCCATACCTAGTTGTACCTGAGTCGAAGATTGGTTGAAGAGGTAGGTTGTCAGGCCTGTGACAAACTCTCCCAGGTGAGAGAGTTTGCTGGGAAGTGAGTTCTCCTAGAAGGGAGTCTCGTAGAAACTACAATACTCTTAGACTTCTGGTCCATCCTGTTGTTGAAGCCCAAGTTAAGGGAGGTGTAATAGCCAATGGACTTGTAATAGTGAAGGTGTACCCTCTTGGGATGGAGCAGGTGTGTGGGGAATGAGGGTATGTGGGTTTTGGGCATATGTGGCTCCTGGGATAAAAGATCCTTCTTGTGTTTTGTACAATGTCCCTATTGACCTTGTCTAGTCTAGGAATCCCTTTCCCGGTGGAGCTTAGTCCCAGCTCAGGGGTGACCTACTGCTGAGCGTGATGAGCAGTGTGGTCTATGGCTGGGAGGTTCGTGGAAGGTCTGCACGCAGTTGGTGGTATTCTAATAAAAGATAAGTACTTCTTTTATATCCATTTACATGTTATGTAATGGTACATATGTTGTAATTGAAGAGTATTGCATGTGTATGTTGTATATGATGTATGTGTAGGCTTACTGTTATTTCCGCAATAATATGTTATATATATGTAGAATAGTCATTCTATGTTTATATGGATGTGTATTTTTTTCCGCAAGTATATTTGTGTGGCATAGCCCAATAGTTTAAGGCTGGAGTTGTCATATATCATAGCTAAATGTACAAGATAAGGTATTCCGTAGGTAGAATTTCCCCAGCGATGGAGTTGTAGGCCGAGGGATGCTACATAAATAATAAAATGAGGATTTGCAACATTGAAGGTGAGTTTAAAACATTTGTCTTTTATTGAAGTGAACTGCAATGAAATTTTGGGAATATCTGAATCAATTAAGGGAAAAATTTTCGAGATGAAGAGAATGAAGTTACATACTTGAAATTTCTTCTTTATTGGTTTGTATGAAACCCATGGTGACCCCTCACAAATTTCTCTCTTCAAAAAAATCCATCCATTAAGATATCTTACAAGGTAAATGCCTCTTCCACAAGTGTTGCCTCTAATTTTTCATAGAAAAATGGAATTGGGTTTTATTTAACTCACTTTTACAAAATGAAAATCCTACTCTCTGTTTTTTGGGTTTGAATTTTTGGTGCATTGACGAAAAACATAGTGTCTATTTAAAAAAAAAGATAGCATCTGATATCTTTGTCAGTTTTAAGTGAACCATTGCTCTATATTACCCTAAACGCATGAGAGTAGTTGTTTTCAGTGAAAATAGAAGTGCAAACCTCTACAATTAGTACTTTGTGGAGGTTTTAGCATAGGTATTTTTTTATGTGTATTAAAATCCAGTGCACTAGTGTGTCTAATATAAATAAACACATTGATACACCCATATAAAATAGGTTCAATGTATACTTGAAAAAGGCCTTCAAAAGTTTGTTTGAATGTAGAAAGTTACATGCTTCCCAAACTTTCTTGAATATCAAAAGCAATATTTGGAAGCTAAAATAGAAGCATAGAAGGAATAAGCAGAAATGAGAGAGAAGATATTGTCAGATCATCTTAAGGAAATAACTAATGATCTAAACCAATTTGAGACAGAGTTTGGTTAAGAAGAGAAAGGATTTGAAGAATAAATAATCACATTAAAAATTCATCTCGAAGAAGTGAAAAGAACATAAAAAGTAATGAAGTCTCAGATAATGAAGAAAGAAGAAGAGGTTGAGAAGTTTAAAGAAGAAGTTGTCACATTGAGAAGTAAAATCATCAAGCTCAACAAGAATGTTGAAGAGACATAAACATCCACATCAGTTATAGAGAATGAATAGAAGCACTCTAGGTTTCTAGAAAATAAAAATGAAGAAAATAGAAAGAGTTATGAAGAAGTACTCAAAGGAAGGAATCATGGTCAAACAGAATCTAATAAAACTATTGAAGATACATCTTCAATAAGACCATCCATGTTCAAGCCACAAATAAGCTTCAATCATGTTCATGATCAGTCAAGGAAAAAATTCAGAAGGACTATGCCACAAACAATATCATTCACTCCCAAGTACACAAATTTATTTTATGGTCACTTTTTTTATTGTACTAACTTTGGACATAAGGTTCCAGATTGCAGGGACTATAAAAAAAAATTCAAGCAAGAAATGCCTATGTTGCCCCATGTAACATTAAATGTTACAAATTTCATAACTATGGAAACATAGATAGTGATTGTAGAAGAATGATTGATACTTCCATGAAAGAGAAAACTGATATCAGATGTAAGAAAGTATGGATAAGAAAACACAAAGAACAAGTGAACAAAGACCAAGTCCCAGATTGCAAGATTGGCAATAAAACGAGATGAATAAAATTCTACAGAGAAAATGAAAAATGTCAGATACAGAAAGGTTTGGAAAACAAATAAAAGAAAAGAAGGACATGTAAATAAGGAACAGGTTCAAGAGATTGTACTTTCAGGCATTGTTGTGAAAGATAAATCTGTGGACAAAAATAAAGAAGACAGAGCTCAGAGAGATGATGAATCTACCAATGAAGATGATGATGAATACACATCATATTAGGAATGTTTCTGAGCCATCCGGCTTCGAGACTGGTATACATCTTAAGAATTGAATTACTAATATGAGTAAACATTCCATCTTCTAACTCCCTAAAGGTCAAGATATGGGGCGTTACATACAACCACCCTTCAAGAAACTTCGTCCCAAAGTTACACTCATTCAAAATATGAGTAGAATTTATGACACAACTTCTATTTGTCTTTCATGATAGAAAACTTTGTAGTATATTGGTCCCATTGGACCAAGACTTGATTACAACTTGTCGAGGTTATTAATATATTGATTGTAACTATGCCTATTTAGTAGGCACTTTACTATGGCTTGACTCTATTTTATTACCATTGGTAATTAAATTAATGAAAGTACATGTTTCTCTTGTAGATTTATTCTTCCTAAGTTTGATATAGGAGCCTCGTATTTAGAGTATAGACTATTGGTTTAGTCGCCAGTTAGAACCTTAGCTTATCATCAGTTATTTAGTTAAGTGAGTCTTATATTGAGTTCAATATATATTTCATCACGTCATATATACAATCCCATCTTGGAAACCTTGATAATTATAAACAATGATGATTGACTTTGATTATTACTCTAGTTTGACAATACATATGCCATCACTCATGAGATTGGCACACAAAAGTTTGAATCATGCTTAGGAACATAGACTAAGATAATGCTAACCGATTCTCATGTGATGTTGTCACTTTATGGTTTGTTTTCTCATTGTCCTCGATCTCGCTTTCCTCTTCAGTCATATAATTTAGATCTTGACCAAGTTAATAGTTGAGTAGGATTATCTTCATCATAGTTGAGAAAATCATGCTTCCTATCCATAGTTAATTTTTACCAATGTGCCTATACATAAAGAACACCATTTTGACACGTGAGTTAGTGAACATTTCTATACCAAGAATAAATTACTAAGCGTTCATTCCAAACTCTTTAGTCACTTGTCCTTAAGGTATTCTCTTCTCGCATTTGTACTTCGTATGTCTCACAATTATATCGTTTATACCTACATAAATCCTACTAACTCTAGCCTATAAATCTTTTCTTGTCCATCTCTATCACTTTCAAGTTATTTCCCCTTACTATGAAAGAAGTTTAACGATGGAAAGTGTTTTCATCATTCCTTATCTATATTTTATTTTATTTTTCAATCCGATTTTCTTCATAGGGAAATATCCTTCTTGGTGAGCAAGTAGTTGTTAAACTAATTAATGCATTTCAAGATGTGAGCTACCATTTAGAAAACTCACCTCTCTTACAAGGGACTTGTGCATAATAAACCATGACACTCCATTGCGATCTCTACTACCAATAAATTTATGGGCAAAAGTGACATCCTTCCAAAGGAATACCCCGTTTTCTCAAAGCATTCTTTCATTCATTTTTCTTAGTTAACTAGCATTAGCTAAGGTACTTATCACTCATCTTACTAACTTGGAAGTGGTCAATATATTTCTTGTAACAATGATGTGTCCTTCACTCTTAGCATTACTAAGATTAGATTCTCCCTTGTTATCAATACAAATCAAGTTTATGACTATGTTTCCATTCGAACTCAAGTTTACTAAAGGCCATCCGCTTACTAGCAAAGTAGAGGATGAATCGTAAGTCATATTTTACGCAATGTTTCCTACATCAACATTTATTTTATAGGTTACAAGATTTGTTTCAATACGATCACCCTAAACTTAAAACATGTAAGTTGGACTTTAACTATAATGTGCACTTTGAGTTCTCTATTCCATACTCTAAGAAATAGATTCCACGCTCTATCTTGAAATCGTTACATAATTCTACGCTTACAATCATCGTGTTGCTCACAATGCCATGTACATTGGTAATGCTTTGAATGCATTAAAATTCCTCATGGGACCCACTCTTATGGTGACTTGGGTTGAATGTTAATTTTCCATCTTGGTTCTTAGTTAAGGACATTAATTGGGGATTAAGTGGGTTTCCTTATTTCAATGCGATGGGATTATAATTTTGATGCCACATTATTTCCATAGCAAGGTAGCTAAACAACTACCCAATTCCATGCGCCATATTTAAAGTTTAAATATATATGACTTTTTTTTTATTAATGCCATTGATTTATTCTAATAACATATTTTACTATTGCTTAATCTTTTGATAAGTTTGAAACATGACATTCTCATTAGTAAACACTCTCTTGCCTCAACCATAATGCCTTTCTTGTCCAAATTAATACTCCTTTTCCTAATATACTAAGCATGTAGACTTCTTCACTAATTTACTATGTTTGAAAATATTTTATTTATTATTATTATTTATTTTGACTCTCTTTTAAGAATCAATAATTTCTTTACTATCTCATTCTCAAAATATTTTATTTATAATATTTAAATTTGAGAATAAATAAAATTAAAAATTGCAATATAATATTTATAAATTATTTTTGTTTTATTATTTATTTATTTTACTCAAATTGCATTTTTTTTTTCAACTTATTTCCCAATAAGAGTAATTGAAGGTAATTTTTTTTTTTTAATCATTTAGAAATATCTTATGTTTTATGGCCCCAAAGAATATTAATGAAATATTAATAAAATATATATATATATATATATATATATATATATATATATATATATATATATATATATATATATATATATATATATATATATATCAACAATTTTAGATACTTAATCACACATAAAAATAATTTATTTTTATTTTATTTTTTATAATACAAATTGATTGATCTTTATAAATTCATATATTTAAATATAAAAAAAAATATGTACAACTTCATAGAAAAAATGTATTTATACATACCGAAATTTAATTATGATATATTTCCAAAAGAATTTAATTAAATTATGAGATGACATAATGTTTGAAACTAAAATAAAACGCGGTGAAGGACGAATGAATGGATGCGTGCAGTGTATAACATGGGCTACTCACAGCTACTTATAGCATGTCAGGGAGAGGAAGGAACATACCTTCTCAAAACTCTGCCAAGCAAAGAGTAAGGACCTATTTTTCCATTGAACTTTGTGTCGTTGTCAAATAAAATAAAATAAAATAAAATTGTGTGGTTCCTATTGGTGTGAGTTTCTCGAGGAATATTACTATACGGCTAAGCCTTGAAACGAGTAGACTACATAACCGGTTCACTCTGATCTCCAAAAACAGCTGGTCCCTAAACTGGACTTAAAAATTATCCCAGTAAGAATAGTAAAGCGTACGAATAACAGACTCCTAGGTTTTGTTTTCTTTGGATATATATATATATATATTTTTAAGTATTTAATAGAGTTAAATGAGAATTTGAAATGGGTGTTACAGGAGATAGGAGAGACGACATAAATGCAATGTACCCAATAGTGCTTTTACATAAATGCAGTATATATTAGTTGACAAATACCAAGCTTGGAAAAGGAGGATAGACGCCCAATCTCTCTATCTGTGTGTCATTATGTCAACCTTCAACTCTACTAAGTCGGTTTTCTTCCAATCCAATCACTTTATCCACTTGCACGTACATGTTTAATTGCCGAGGAGGGTAGTTGAAATATTTGTGTTAGCTTGTAGTGGGGTTTATCTCAGCAAGGTGGCAGTGCTCAGTACAACAGGAGGACATTGAAATAGTTGAAAGATATGGTTCCCAAGGTCAGTTAACAGGTCATTGATGGTAGGTCATAGATATTAGGTTTGGGTTTTGACTGAAAAGTGAGTAGACTAGTTTAACCAAACTAGGAGCTAGTTAATCAGAGAGAATCTTACAACCACACACACATTGGAGAGGGAATCTGGCATCAGTGCGTTTATTCCAAATCTTCATGTGGCTATGTTTATTGCCTTTCTATTTCTTAGATGCAGAAGCCAAATGCACAGGCTATAAAGTGGCCCTCGGCTCCTTTTACGTCACTCAGGGCATTAACATCACACATATTTGAACTCTCTTTAATGATGTTGTCACTTTTGAAACCCTGAAGACCTGGAACGCTGGTGTAATTAGCGATGATAATTTCATAAATTTTGGCATTAGGATCAGGATTCCCTTCTCATGCGATTGCCTGGGTGAGGGCGATAACAGGTACCTGGGACATCTATTTTAGTATAACTTGAATGGTGGTGACACATATGATATAATTGTAGGTAAAAATGTGAACCTCACCACTATTCCATGACTGCAAAAGGTGAATTCTTATAATGGAAATTCTATTCCAGAGGGTTCAATAGTAAATGTTAGTATCAATTGTTCATGCGAAAATGCTGAAATCAACAAATACTATGGGCTCTTCCTCAAATATCCTCTCATGAATGCCACTACCGACAGTATCTTCGTCCTTAGCCAAACCAACATTGTCCCCTCCTCCTTCTTGAAGGCGTATAATCCTTCTGTTGATTTTTCCAACGCTTGCGGGATTTCTTTCGTGCCCAATCAAGATCCAAATGGCAGTTATCTCCCTTTAGATCCAAGTGGAAGCAGAATTGGTGTGGGGACAATCGAAGGAATTTCCATGGTCATTTCTTTTACACCACTTTTCATTGCTACTGGGATGTTCTATATTTATGCCTATAAATGTAGGAAGGCAAAGAAGTCACTTCTGCGACAAGTCACAGATAAAGATGGATCTGCAAATAATCAAGGAAATCTAATAAAGAATATCGTGTGCATTTAACCAATGTACTATGTGAGATGACAAAGATTGACATACTGGGTAGAAAGGAAAACTTATGATGAACCTAACATGCACCTAGAAAATATGATATTTAGAGTAGAGAGCGAGGTTTATGATAGGGTTTAAAGTGGAAAAGGGGAGGAACAAATATTCTCCATTATAATCTCTAGCAAAGCAGCACATAACTATAGATATGGGAAGTAAGGATGCAATCCTTCGACATTCCTCCAAATATGACCATTTATATCAACAATCTCCATGAGAAAATCAAGTTAGATGAGCTCAAAAGTCTCTATATGTAGTTTTCTCTCAATTTGGAAAAATTGTAGATGTTATTGCCCTAAAAAATATGAAGCATTGGGTTCAAGCATGGGTTGTTTTTGATGAAGTCTCTGATGCTACTAATGCACTCCAAAAAATGCAAGGCTTTCCCTTCTATGATAAACCAATGAGAATATAGTATGCTAAGACAAAATCATATGCCATTGCAAAGGATGATGGCACTTATGTCCCTAGGGAAAAACGAAGGAGACAAGATGAGAGACCTGAAAGGAAGCACACGGAACAACATCATGAAACTCAACAACCTGGGGTGATTCCCAATGCAGCATACCCATGTTTTGGAAATACTCTAGAAAGTAATCTATTAGATCCTCCATATATGTCATCTCCAACAACAATTTCCTATACTGCTTCTACAAGATGTGTAACGAGAGACAAAGCAACCATCCCACTAGTGAAACAAAATGCTCAATCGACACCATCTAACTTTGCTAACAGATCTTCCAATGAATCCCGAGTAGGATTTCCACTTCTAATATAATCATATGGACCATTCTCTGTGGAAGAAGGTTGCTTGAAAGTTGCAGTCTGGTAGAGAGGTGTGCTTAGAGTGCCATATGGGTCAAAAGAATTGTTGAAGTTCATAATAATTGTAGAAATACTCAACTCTTTTTCTCGCACACCATTTTCACATAAAGAAGTGGATGAATCCTCTGCAGCGCAATCTATGTCATTGTTAACAACAACAACCATTGTAAGTTGAAGCTCCTTGTCGCTGCTACACCTTGCCGATACTGTTGTAAAGCTGTGATTTCTACACAACTGCTGAGACCAACGAGATCTACTCAAAAGCAGGTTGTAGATAAAGCCCTGACCGATTTATGAATTGTGTTGCTTCAATCCATGCATTACCAGGTTCTGTGATGCAACCATGGCCATGGATGGCTAAGCAATTGAAAACTTGAAACTCTCCATCTTGGGTTTGCAGAGAACCGAGCCCATGTATGTAACACCCATCTAGCTATGGTGCACCAATTCTAATTAAGGGCTTATGGAAAATCAAGAATAAAGATATGGCTAAGTTGTGTGCAGAGGCAGCACAACTCAAAATAAAATTTAAGAAGTTCGACATCGGACATATTGACAGGGTTGATATCGGTTGTCTTCTCACATTTTAAGTAACAAGAATTCAATTCTGATGTTGATGCTCTAGTGAATGCTTCTATTAAGCTTCCAAATGGTGAATGGATTTCAAGTAAATTTGGTGCCAAGGGATGTAGTGCATAACAAACTAGCTATATAGATTGTTCTTTGGAATTTGACGAGTTTTGTGTGGCTTCACTAAACTCTCAGAGTTTAAAAGTTTGTGCAGAAAACATAATGTCTCAACATGGGTGCCCAACTTCGATTTTATCAATACCCACTACAGCAGCAACATACTCAGTATAGATAGACTTCAGAAAATATTTATTCCAATCGAGAAGTTACAGTTTTTTGAAACAACGGTTGTTCTGGTGATTGAGTTATGTTGTGGATCTGTTTGACAAGAGGTTTCCACTATCTGGTCACTCTATGATGTTTTCTTCCAATTTTTCTCATCAAACAAGAACTTTCCTAGAACAATCATCAGGAGAAATAGATAGAAGCTGTGATAAGTGATGGATTCTGAGTTAATTTGTACTCTTCTTCGTGGAGTTGAGGTATAGAGGTGGCATGCCATGTAACAACCCAATTTGAATTGCAGAAAAAAAGATAAAATCTCAGTGTTGTGGGTGGTCAATTCCAGTTTTCATCTTTGAAACCGGGCTCTGATACCATATGTAACACCCATCTAGGATGTTAGGAAATTAATCATTCCTTGAATACATACACAATAACAACTTCGTTTTAGCATAATTTCACTGATTTTCATTTACACATTTCTTCTACATTTGCTCAATGATAAATCTAGATAACATGATGAAATAAGTAATATGTTAACTCTATGATTTAGAAATTAAAGCAAAAGTATATACAAAATATCAATAACCAAATACCACCGAAAATTACCTCCTCCTTAGATTTTCGAAGCTCATCGGTTGTAATGTAGTTCTGGGCGCTTCCAAGCATTCTTTTCCCGCTTGCCTAGAGTGAAATAATAGAATCCTCCCTGACAACTAGGAGCCTAGCCAGTTTCCTAGCTCCAAGAAACCTTTTGGTTTCTTGGCCCTCCATGCCCATGACTCCAAGAACAGCAAAGCGCAAATGCTCAAAGAAAACTATCACAATAATTATATCTTCCAAGAATTGCACAAACTCTCATCATACTCAAACCTCTCCAATCCCACCTTCCTCACCACTTCTCCTTCCTATTTATCAATTTTTCATACACCGTTCCCCAAGTCTCCTCAACCACCCTCATTATTATCCATCAACCTCCCTTATCTGGTTTTTTAGGAAAATATTAAAATAAAACTGAAATATAAATGACGTGCATTAAACAACAATAAAATAAGAGAAAAGTCTTTCTTCTCATGCTAGCTAATAAATGTAATTTGACAATTTTTCCCAAAAGGAATATAACACCCCACCATGTTCATTCAATTCATCACACCCACCATTTACCAAAGTCAAGAAGGTATTTAATGCTTCTAGATATTTTGTATGCAATATAATTTAATATTCTATAAACATTCAATTAAATAATTAATAATTTACTTTAATAATTAATACATTAATTAATTGTACTAGTGTGCATGGGTAGGGTATGTGTGCGTAGCTAGCGGACACATATCTCATGTATGTACTAAAGATAAACAACCATTTCCTCTAGTGCATAGTTCCTATATGATCACCAAGACATGTAGGACAACAGATCAAGTAATGCATCATTTAATAATCTTTAACGAACAAAATTACACCAATTCATCAATAACTCATTATCATACTTAAAATATCAATAGGAAATAAAAGAAAGTTTTAAACATGGTAGGAACCAAGTGAGTAAACAATAGTGGCATTTTTAATCCTCAATCAGTATTCTAAACTATCATTGAAGAATCATTCCTTCCTAACCTACTCCCATCTTCCATCCTATCATTTCCTCTATTGGACTAAGTTGGAGCGTCAACTATATTGACCTAATTCCAGATAGAACCATTCCTAATATGATGTATACCTAACGTAGTGCCTCTTGAAAGGCATGTCGCAATTTTAACTCTGGCAAGTTAATAAACCTAGTACCTAGAAAACTATGCCTCCTTAGGACATGGTCGGCCTTAAAATGAATGATGGTATGAGTAAAGTTTCATAACTAATTTTTTTCCCTTAAAACCTGTCGCCAAGCCTAGTGAATTTAAAACCTAGGTCTAAGTAGAACATTGAACAAAAATAAATAAATGGACATGTAACAAGAAGGGGGTAAAGAAAATTCAAACATTAATAATTAAAGTGAATTTTTAATGAAGGATTAAATTATTAAAATGGTAAATTGTTGTTTATGTCTAAACTTGTTAATTCTGAACTTACATAAAAAGAGGAACTTAAAGAAAAGGGGAAACTTAAAGAAAAAGGGGAATGTCTAACTTAGTAGGGAATATAGCCCTTGGAACTTTCTAATTGTGAACTCAACTAGGGTTTAAGTAAGGCATCAGTCATTTAAGAAATATAAGGGAATAAAGGGACACTGAGGAGCGTTTTTAGGAACGCTTTTAGGTGGGTGAGGGAAATAAGAAAAATTCAATTAATTAGTTAATTAATTTCTAGTGCAACTAAGGGATCGGGTGACATGTGTACGGGGAAGGTTTATCCTAATTAAATTTAATAAAAAGAATCTAGTGAAGGTTTGGGAAACTAATCACTATGAAAACTCTATAAAAATGATGGTGGAGGAGGAGTACGATGACGACTGGTAGGCATAAGGTTACGCTGCCGATATGTTTCTTGATTGATTTTTCTTGTGGGAGTTGGGATGCCCAGCTCAAATAGGAGTGGTAGCTTGAGCTTGCGAGGCGAGATGCTCGCTTTTTCTATGGTTTGGGTGGGTTTCCCCTTTGCGGCTCGGGGGATTAGGGGGAAGAGGAGTACCCATAGCATTGGCTAGGAGATATTGGTGAGGCCTTATTGGTTAGCAAGCGGGGAGTAGGATGAAGTGCAAGTGCAGGGAAGTATCTTCGAGTTCTCTCGTTGGTTACGGTAAGTCTTTAATTTTTCATTTGCATTTTACTTAAAATAATATAATCTATTTATTTTTGTGTTAACTGGGAAGGTTTGAAATCAAGGAGGTCAACTCCTTGAGGTTTTATGAATTCTAGAGGAGGTTTATGATAATCCCCGCCATTGATTTTTCTCAATTAAGAAATCTAAAATCGTGTTTAAAATTGACTCTTTGTCCCAACCTGTATTGATTCCTGAGGCTCAACTTTTCCTTTCGATTTGAGTAAGGAATTTCGGCAGTTAAGGGTAGGTGTATGCACCGGATTGATTCCTAACTAGCTGCCCTTAGTTGCATCACAAAATTTTATTTACACTGTGGTGCTCCACCAAATACCTATCAGTTTAGCTTCCTTAGTTGGGTAGGTGTTATCACTGAAATTTCGTCCGGACATGGCGACAAGAACTCAGCATCGTCAAAACAGGAATGAAGCTATTCATGGCACTAAATCACATTCACAGCATTGCAAAAGGGTCAAAAACTATACAAAGTAACCAAAAATTGAAGGGCGCTTTATAGAATCTAGGTGCGCGCGCACATGCGCGGAAAAACAACGTACCATTAGCGCATGTGTGCACGACGCGCGGCTGTTGGCGCAAAAACTCGCGCACCTGCTAAACAACACATTTATTGAAATTGGTCGGCTTCCCAACCACTAATGGATCAGCTCCCAAGCCGATTTGACATCAAATCTGAGATGAATCCGCGTGGTAGGCTGGTCAAAGACCTAATTGAGCCCTAAAGAGCCCCTCTTCAGACTTCAAAGGGGTTACATAATCACCCAATTCTATGCTATAAAAATCCATGAAGAAACATCATTTTCTCAAGGAATTCCATGTATTGTTATGCTGCTAAGATTGTTAAGGACTCATTCTTTGACAATAACACCTTTGGCACCATTTCATTGAGCTATCCACCTCTCCCTTGAGTGGATATGCTTTGAGTTCTTTCACCATCATTTTCATCTTTTTCATTGTAAGGAGAGCAAGTTTGTGAGGGCCTCAAGAGCCTTCCTTTGGAGGAAGAAGGAACCACAGTTCCCTTTCTTCATTGTGCTTTGGATTTCATCAATAGATCAGCGTAAAAACATTGGTGATATTGGTCCATTGTGTTTGTTATTTCTTTTTTATATGCTCATAGTTTTAGTTTGTTTTGATTTAATTCTTGTTTATTTTTTTTGTTTTTGTTTCTCTAACCCTTTCCTCTACAGCTGTCATGCCTAACAAGACCCAATTGGGCATGTAAACACCTTTTATTTGCTCACTTAGTGACGAATTGGGTGAAAATAGTAGGGTTCTTTTATAGTCTGAACAGAGCTGCCTTAGTCTTGGTACATGTAACGCCCCATATCTTGACCTTTAGGGAGTTAGAAGATGGACTGTTTACTCATCTTAGTAATTCAATTCTTAACATTTGTTTGGGCTCAATTGGATTGAGATAAATATTTGAGATATGTACATATTTTTATATGTAGCATGATATTATTTTCATTGTTATATACTCATGATGATGATAGCTCTTTGATTTGTTAACACATGCAAGTTAAAATGTGGAATTTAGGTACGTGGATACTAGTTCAAGTTATGATATGAATGCATAACAGATGCCAGACATGATAAAAATAAACATGCATTTCTTAAATTGAATGTCAATACAGATATGGATCCTTATATGAAATTATTATGTAAATGCATAGATATGAGTTATTGGTGGATTAACTTACAAGTTAATGAGCTATGCAATAGCCAAATGACTATAGTGTTGAGGGGACTTGGATGTCGTAGACATCAAGAAGATAATATATGCTATATTTTGTACTTATTATTTAATTTATGATTCGAAATATTGCTATGATTTGTTGTGAGTGTGGTTTTGACAGGACACACAACTTGCCCAGAGTGATTGTTTGATGACGTGACTCTAAGAACAATAGTTGCACAGTATGGCTCGATATAGGGTGTTGACCCTAGCTCTATAAGGAGGGGTGGAGGTATTTTCCATTGTTTATCCTTCGAAACCTAGAGTCGTGGGAGGGCTATGTGAAGTCACGCTCCCCTAGATGTGTGATGGCGACTGCTAGTTGTCTGTTGGGGAAGCTTGGTCGAGATGTATGACACTTCCGCTTATGGGTTCTATCTGGAGTTAGGTCAATATAGTTGACGCTTCAGCTTAGTCCAACAGAGGAAAGGATAGGATGGAAGATGGGAGTAGGTTAGGAAGGAAGGATGCTTCGATGATAGTTCATAATACTGATTGAGGATTAGAGATGCCACTATTGTTTACTCACTTGGTTCCTACCATGTTTAAAACTCTCTTTTATTTCCTATTGATATTTTAAATATGATAATGAGTTATTGATGAATTGGTGTAATTTTGTTCGTTAAAGATTATTAAATGATGCATTACTTGATTTGTTGTCCTACATGTCTTGGTGATCATATAGGAACTATGCGCTAGAGGAAATGGTTGTTTATCGTTAGTACATACATGAGATATGTGTCCGCTAGCTACGCACACATACCCTACCCATGTACACTAGTACAATTAATTAATGTATTAATTATTAAAGTAAATTATTAATTATTTAATTGAATGTTTATTGAATATTAAATTATATTGCATATGCCCATAGGGGTGTAGACCAATTGGTAAGTGCCGTGTAAATGGAAGGAAATATGTAAAAAGGGGTCTCAAGGTCGATTCTCACCCCGATTTACTCGGAGGACGTGCTTGCGGGTTGTGTGTTTCTCCCTAGGGGTTATAAGGCAGTCGGCAGGATTCGACCCCATGTCACGTGAGTACGATAGTGTCGTGGTTACCGATTCCCGTAGTTACAAAATAAATAAATAAATTATATTGCATACAAAATATCTAGAAACATTAAATACCTTTGATAGATGGTGGGTGTGATGAATTGAATGAGCATGGTGGGGTGTTATATTTATTTTGGGAAAAATTGTCAAATCACATTTATTAGCTAGCATGAGAAGAAAGACTTCTATTTTATTTTATTGTTGTTTAATGCAAGTCATTTATATTTTAGTTTTATTTTAATCTTTTCTCAAAAATCTAGATAAGGGAGGTTGATGGATAATAATGAGGGTGGTTGAGGAGACTTGGGGAAGGGTGTATGAAAATTTGATAAATAGGGAGAAGTGGTGAGGAAGGGGAGATTGGAGAGGTTTGAGCATGATGAGAGTTTGTGAAATTCTTGGAAGATATAATTCTTGTGATAATTTTCTTTGAGCATTTGTGCTTTGTTGTTCTTGGAGTCATGGGAACGGAGGGCCAAGAAACCAAAAGGTTTCTTGGAGCTAGGAAGCCGGTTAGGCTCCTAGTTGGTAGGGACGATTCTGTTGTTTCACTCTGACCAAGCGGGAAAAGAATGCTTGGAAGCGCCGAGAACTACATTACAACCGATGAGCTTCGACAAGCTAAGGAGAAGGTATTTTTCGGTGGTATTTGGTTATTGATATTTTGTATATACTTTTGTTTTAAGTTCTAAATCATAGAGTTAACATATTACTTATTTCATCTTGTTATCTAGATTTATCATCGAGCAAATCTAGAAAAAATGTATAAATGTAAATCAATGAAATTATGCTAAAACGAAGTTGTTATTATGTATATATTAAAGGAATGATTAATTTCCTAACATCCTAGATGGGTGTTACAGTACACCCCTTTGTTGCCCCAGAATTCACTCAGCGTGGACTCTCTCAAGTGTGTCCCCTTCTCACAGAATTTAGGTCTGTTTCCTGATTGATCACTGAAGGTCGGGAATTGTGGTAGATTCCCCGGAGCAAACCTTTCTTGTCGAAGAGCTTGTTGAGGAGACTTCACTTGAGATTAGAGCGTGGAGGGAATAGGGATTGCGCCCTTGCAAACGAACCTTCTGATGTGCTTCTTAGCCTTTTATTTTATTTTTATCTGTGCTGGGATGGCTAGAGTGATTTTAAACTCGTGAGAGGGGATAATAATGGTTGTGTTTTCTTCTGGCGAGTGTAGTTTTCCCTTGCAAGAGAGGGCGCCATGGTTAGGCGTGTTTTCTTGTGTTTTCACCCGGATGAAATTTCATTTTTTTTCTTACTTAGGAGGGTGCCATTATTAGGCGAGTGGTTCCTCCGTATTTCGCTTCTGTCTAAATGTTGTTTTCATTCCTGTATCGATCCCATTAACGAATTGGAGCTTGGAATTCAATTCTGTCTAATGTTGTTTCCTTTCCTGTAGCGATCCCATTAACGAATTGGATCTTGGAATCTGCCTCTGTCTAAATGTTGTTCCCTTTCCTGTAGCAATCCCAGAAACGAATTTGGAGCCTAGGGATTTGCTTATGTTTAAACCTTGTTTCTTTCCTGCAATGATTTTTCTCTCTGCGTTTTCACCAGGAGAATCCAGGCGATTGATCCACCCTCAGTGTTTTACCATAGTTAAACTCAACGTTTTTACCCAGCAGATCCTGCTAATCACTCGTCGTTCATTTTATTCTAATTGCTTTCATTCCGGGATCACCTCGGCGTTGTTTTCCTGCTTCTGTCCAGCGAGGGTATTCTCTCCAGGCGAGTTATCCCTTGTGCTCTCGGATTCCCCTCATTATTCGGTTTCCTTAATTTCACAGAGAGAATTTCTCCCTCCTGCACGGTTCGTGTTGCAATGCTCAGAGTTATTTCCCTTGGCACATTACATGTGGTGAAATTTTGGTCGTTTCACTCAGCGCCTTGGGCCCTTATCCTCACGCGTTATTCCCCAGCAATGTCTTCATACTCAGCTTTTTCCGCTACCAGTTGTTAGATGGTGATGTTACCGTTTTAATTCGGATGCTTATTAATAACTGGAGTTGCTTTACCCCTTGCAATAGCTTGATACCCTTTCCTCGCTTTGTCCCTATGTGTAATGTGTATTGGTGTGAAGTTCGCCCCCTTTTTTTTGTAGACTCTATGATATCTCGTGTGAGTAAGAGAATTGATATACTGTGATTCCATTGGACTGATGTTGAGTAAAGTTTAGACACATACGCTTGTATACGGTTCCTAAGGTAATGACGGATGATTTCGTAGCGCTCTGATTCATTGTGTTTGTGTAAGGGTTTAGTCGCCACCCTTGAATAAGATTCATAAAGACGAGTGATATTAACCTAGGAAAGGACTTGAGGTTGTGAAGGTTCCTGCCATTCAAGTAGTGGTTATGCATGTTCTTCAGATTCCTACAAAATTTTCTCAACTCACTATTAATCCTTTCGTCGAGAAATGTTCTGTGCTCCTTGTTCCTCATTCTATCAATGACACGCCTATTATTAAGGGAATTGAGATTAGAGAGGTGAATTTTTAGTAAACCCTTCATAAATGTAATTGATAATTGTTTTCGTTAAGGACATTCCACACGATGTGATATATGTTGATTTAATAACTAACACTTGCGCCTTTAAATTGATATTGTACTTGGGTTTAATAGCTAGATCACTATTGTGTTGTTGAATATTGGTCAATGCATGACTAAATTAGAATTTAGATACTAATGCAACCTTAAATTTTGGTTGAGGTATGATTGGTTATAGATTATTTTTCCTCTTGCGCCTTGTGATATAAGGACAAAATCTCATGCATCATCAATTGTTGATGTGTAATGGTTAAGTATTGATTAGAATGATCGCACATAATTTGTTGTTGTGATGTATGACTTGTTGGGTAATTAGACCCCTTGCATGCATTGAATTATAATGTATTGTATGATGTTTAGATATTGGGATACTCATGCTAATGAAATTAATGTATTGAATAATGGTTTTAGATTTTAGTCTTCTCACGTGGAATGAAAATATTTTAAGAATGATTTTTGCTTACTGTGTTTGGGATTTGCACCACAAAGTAACTTTTAATTGCTTTTGCACCTTGGAATTAAGGTGGTCTATGGTGTGTCATGCGAATGATTACTCGCGCGATGCGTTTGAATGTGATATAGGATTGGTGAAATTATGTCGATGCGCATTTGTGATGCCTTACTTTTCCTAATGCAAATAAAATAAAATAAAATAAAAAATCTGTTGTACATCGCTTTTGTTGTCGTATGGCAGGGTCATTTCATTTTTGGAAGCAATGATGACAGGTTAAGCCATAAATTTTCAAAGGATATGCATAATGAATTTGAAATTTCATTAGTCGGAGAACTATCATTCTTTTTGGGTCTTCAGATACGTCAAAGAAACCAAGGAATTTTTATTTCTCAAACTAAGTATATCAAAGAAAGGCTAAATAGGTTTGGAATGGAAGATTGCAAACCATTTACCACTCCTAGGAAAACTGGTTGCAAGTTCAGCAAAGATGATGATTCAAAGTCTACATAACAGAGTATTACAGGTCAATGATTGATAGTTTATTATATGTGACAGCATCCATATCATATGTAATGCAAGAAGTTGAACAGGTGGCACGATTTCAAGAAGCACCAAAGGAATCACATGTCGTAGTAGTGAAGAGGATTTTTAGATATCTCAAAGGAACATAAGAGTTTGGGTTATGGTATCCAAAATAAAAGGATCTATCACTTATTTCCTATAGAGATGCAGATTGGGCAGGTTGGATTGGTGATCAATGAAGCATCAGTGGAGCAACATTCTACTTGGGTGAGTGTTTAGTATCATGGCTAAGCAAGAAACAATTATCAATATCCTTATCTATAGTCGAAGCAGAATATATTTCAGCTGCAACATGTTGTACACAGATTCTATGGATGAAACAAACTCTGATAGATATACAGGTTGAGTATGATGAGCCCATTCCAATCTATTGTGATAATACAAGCGCCATTAGTATCTCAAAGAAACCAATGATGCACTCCAAGACGAAGAACATTCCAATCAAGTATCACTTTCTATGGGAACATGTTGCAAAGAATAACATCAAACTTTAATATGTGGGAACAAAAGAACATGTGGTAGACATCTTTACAAAACCGCTTCCAAGGGAAGCCTTTAAGTATCTTCGTCAGAGACTCGGAGTAATTTCTACTCCAAAATGAATTCTTTTGAATGATTATCTTATATGTCTTAGATTTACACGAGGAAGCACCATAAAGAGGATAGTTCATGTTCAGAGATCAGTTTCAGGAAGAGTTTAGTCAAGGGGATTATCCCCAAGGACAATTCAGTTAGGGGGACCAGTCCCAGATGGAAAGATACATTTTCCATTGATGACAAAGGGGGAGAGATTTATCATATGAAAAGGTAAATGCTTGGAGAAAGATCACATAGGAATGGTTCCAGGGGGAGCATGAGTGATATGACTTCAATATTGCATCAGAGTGTTTCCATCAATGCCAAAGGGGGAGATTGTTGATTATTTGGGTTGGTTGTCATTGATGTCAACCCTTGAAGAAAGTATCGTAGCAAATTCCAGTAACACAAAGGTTTTGGTAATGGATCCAAGTTTGTTTGATGTATAATGGTATGAGTTTTAATATATTTTAAGGTAAGAGTATTCTGGATGGATAGTACATGTCATGCCATTTCTGGCGGTATGTGGAACGTCACATAACTCCTTACGGTTAGAGAGTTATGGCCATGTGAAGCAGGAGAACCCTCATGAGTCATCTATAAGCCCCAAAAGGTCAAAGTAGTCAATGTGGTTGCAAAGAAGAAATTATTTAAATAATAAAGTTAATGGAGAAATTACTATGTGGACATGTGGTTAGAAGTGGGTTAGCCCTAAAATAAGAAAAGTGGTTTAAGATATTTTAGAAGGTAATTAATAAAGTGAAGTGATGAGTGTACTATAAGTCAAAATGGATACAAAAGAAATTAATTAAATAATAAAGTTAATGGAGAAATTACTAAGTGGACAAGTGGTTAGAAGTCGGTTATCCATAAAATAAGAAAGTGGGTTAAGATGGTTAGAAGGTAACCCCTTGAGGATGTTACATGAAACTATAAATAAGAGGAAAATGTCTCTCATTTAATCACCTATTGAATATCATTGAATATCTATTTTGTGAAAGGTTATTTGGGCAGGTATTATTGAAAGAGAAAAGTGAGGCAAAAAAAAAGTATCAGGAAAACTACGGCCAAAAAAAGTGCGGAAGAAAAAACGCGATAGGAAAACTATGGCAGAAGAAGTGTGGCAGAAAAAAGTGCAGCAGGATAATCGTGGCAGGAAAAATGTGGCAGAAAAAAGTGCAGCAGGATAATCGTGGCAGGAAAAATGTGGCAGGAAAACTGTGGCAAAAAAAGTTCGGTAGAAAAACCATGGCAGAAAAAATGCGACGTAAAAAGTGCGGCAGAAAAATCACGGCATCAAAATGCTACAAGAAGAAAAAACTATGGTTTTCATATGTGTAGTGTTGAACTTATGAATCTAGTTGAGGGTTTCCTTGTAAATATGTTGGATTTCCTCTTGGAAATTTAGGGCTTGTTGTAGAATGGCTTTGAGGTAGATCTATTAAAGTATATTGTCAGTGCACTTAGTTTGATTTTTTGGCATATCTTGTGGTGCATTGTGATCGACAGTTGTTAGTGGTACTGGTATATGATTGGCTTATGAATGATACATCCTTGAGGCTACATAAAAGTGAGGTTATGTCACATGATTTGATGTAAGGGTTTATGTTATTTGGTTATGGATAGCATGATGTATTGCTAGAGAAATTTTGATGGTTATATTGGTATATGGTTTAGGTACATGTTGGGTACATGGTTGAGACAAGTAGTTGATGAGTTGGCAAATACATGAGGTGTATAGTTGATGATGTTGGTCCATATTAATGAGTCATAGCTATGTGTATTTGATGAATAATTGGTACATATTTGGTGCATGGTTGATGCACTTATTGATGGTACAAGTTGAGGTACATGTTGGTGCATGGTTGATATACTTGTTTATGGTACAGGTTTCTTACATGTTGTTTGGACAGGTTATTGTGACTGGTTATTTGTACAGGTTTAGTGCATGGATGATGCATTTGTTTATGGTACATGTTGAGGTACAGGTTGATGTATGGTACATGTTGTCACAGGTTATTGGTACAGGTTTTTACAGGTTGATTGGTACAGGTTTACAACAATATATCTCATAATGATAGTGTGACAGTGGTTCCATCATTCTAATTCTACATCAGGGTGATTGGACAGGGAAATGATAGGTGGTTGTATCCAACTTCGGGTTGTAGACGGAGAACATAGGGGTTTTTAGATAGAGAATTGGGGAGTTGGAGCTTCCTTCAGGTTGTAGCCTAAGAAACTAGGGGGTTGTAGCCTCCTTCTAGTTGTAGCCAGAGAATTGGGGAGTTGGACCTTACTTCAAGTTGTATCCTGAGAAACTAGGGGGTTGGAGCCTCCTTCCACTTGCATATGGAAAACAAAGGAAGTTAGTTCTTCGAATGAATGTAATTCTTAAAGACATATAAGAAAAACCATTATGTGGTTTTCTCCCTCTTTGGGTTTCCACGTAAAACACTGGTGTACTGTGTATGTGTGTGATTACTCATTTGTTCATTGTTTATTTAATCTGCAGCTATTGGATGATAATTCTACATTGATATAAAAATTGCATTTTATGGTGAAAAAGGATTAAATTTCTCTATTACTGATTCTCCCCCCCTCTCAATAATCCAACAGTAAATAGTACACAATGTTCCAATGTTTAAACCAAGATCTTGATAGAAAACAAGGGATGCTTAAGAGTGTTATCAACAAGTATTTATGATATCCCAATGGATGTAGAATTGTTTTTCTACAATAACAAATTTTAACCACTGAAATTAGCAATTAAACCACCCAATTAATATCTTATCATCGATAGAACAATTATCACAACTTACAATTAATTTTCAGTGGTAGAAAAGTGGAAAAAGAGTATGCGAGAGTAATTTTGCTACAACCCTAATGCTTGTAGATTAAATTTGGTTACAACACCACAATAAATTATCCAATCAACATTCCATTGGAGCATAAGAGAGCCTAAAGAATGTAATATTTAAATCCAAACCTGAGCAATTCAATCTCTCAAATTTCATGTTTACCAATGCAACAATAAACAATTTCCAATGCAATTAGTGCCTTATCTATTGGGTAAATGGAGTCTCTTGCTTGGAAAAAAACCTAGGAAAGAAGGAGAATGAAAATTTTCTTTGAGAATTAAACCCTTCTAAATCCAAAGAATACAAAAAATATCCAAATCTTAGAAATCCAAATATAACTAGGGTTTAATAGTCTTCCAGGGGTGTAAACCCTCTTACTCCCTACAGAAGATAAACCATAGCAAGGTATTGCTCCAAGGGTGTAAACCATATTACTCCTTATATCAATCTTTAATCCTTTCCAATAAGAATAGAAGAAAATTCCTTTATGGAGAGTGTATGCTTGTATACTACTCCTAGGCTTTGATTGTAAAACCTTGAAATTAAGAAGAAAAACAAAAGATTGCAGAAATTCTTTACCTAATCCAAGAGATAGCATGAAAAACCCTTACCTATAAAATTAATTTCAACAATTTTCCAAGAAGAAGCACCCAAGAGAAGTCATTATCCTGTATTCCACCAATAGACATGTGTAGCATCCATAATGACAAAAAATAAGAGAGAGCGAATTGCCAAAGTGGGCCAAAATTTTAGTCCAAGAGAGATTTATCAAGTGATAAGTTATGATTTGTTACAAATGACTTGCCTCATATTTATATGAGGAAAAACCAAGTCATGTTTGTCCACTTTACAATTAAATCCATGATTTTAGGCCTAAAACCTAAGTTACAATGCTTAATTAGAAAATCAATTTGTTCTTTTGCCCACATAGGCTACAAAATGACCAAAAATAATAAAATGATGGGACATAAACCCATAAAACTCTCCTCCAAGGTGGCATGTGTGAAAATAATCCTCCCAAGGCCAATACATCATCCTAGGAAGGTGTCATGTCATCCTCAAATGAAGTAATAAGGTGGGGCTTCAATCCCACAACACCACCAAGTTCACTAAAACAACCAAATGTCCTCCTAAATGTGTGACATCAAGATCTCCAGGAGGGACATTAGGGAATAATAAGGTGACGTCACCATTTCTTCATGGTTCCTGGTCTTCATCATGTGCTAGGCACATATCTCAAGGTGAAACATTCATAATCTCAAGCCTCTAATGAGTGGGGTGCATAATCCAATATATGGGATTTCAAGCCCCTACGAAGGTCTAAGTGGCTTAGTCCCTTCATTAACTCCTTCCACCAGGAAAGGTCCTACAAAGGTAAGGAAATATGCCCGCCAAGGGTCCATAAGTCACATGTATCATGCCAAGTAAGCCACATTTAATAAGATAACCACCCAAACGTGTGCATTAAATCCCCCCTTTTCAAACTAAACAAATGCTCAAATACCTTATAAACTTTTCCAAATTTAGGTATGGAAGAGTTGTCATGGTGCACTATTGGGCAGGCCAATTCCAAAGTCAAGGAATGTTTCCCAAGAATATCCTCTCTAGGACATGTAGTGAATATGAGGTGGATGGGCGTATGAATTTTTCGCATGGGGTTCCTAGCATATCAAGGGCTCATATTGTCTCATTTATGGGTGCCTTTGTGGAGGGTGTGTTGTATCCTTCGTTTTCAATGCAAAATTTTCCAAGCCCTTTATTTTCCATTCATTTATTATGGTTCGACATTGAGTGCTATGTTCAATGTAAATTAAAGAGAAACGAAATTCCACTTGAAGTTAGGAATAAATTGAGTTCCATACGTACTGGAAATTAAAAGAGACCGCAAAAGCATTCCCCCATCAAGCGAGACATTTATTAATTATTATTTTTTTAAATGGTCCTTTATTTTTTATGGAGAAGAATTTCATTTCTCTCAGGACATTAGGGTGAGAATGTAGAAGGATAATTTATGGCTTTTTACTTTTTTCCAGGTACAACGCCTTTGGGCCTTCAACTCCTTCTTCCCATGAAATGAGGTACAAGCCCTTCTTGGGGTCAATGAGCCCAAAAACCAAAAAGATGAGGAAACAGAGGGGAATAAGTGTGGAAAGTGGTAAGTGGTAATTATAAGTGGGAATGGTATGATGAACCTTCAAGGAGACCCCCAACAACAACCATTTCCCCAAGGGTGGCCCACTTAATAGGAAATCATGTCAGCCACCAAGGTGAAATAAGGAAAAAGGTATAATTTCCAAGAAAAAAATTTCATAATCAAGAAAGGATTCTTTGCATCATTCTCAAATGATTTAATTATTAAATTGACACTTTCTACGATACTGGACTTGTTACCTCATGCAACAATAGCTCCTATCCTTTATGGGCCAAGTCGATGTGACACATGCTTTTGTGCTACTAATGATGAATGGTGATGTGTGGTTGAGAGGATGGGCTTTGTCTTCTCAATGTGGGCTCAACTAATCATATGGCTCTGGACACTCCATGTATTCTACCTGCGGACCTCGAGCCATCATCTCCTTAGTTACCCCTAGGTTGGGGGGGTTAACATCTGGCTCCTATATGGAGACAAGTTCTCACTATAGAGTTCATGAGAACCTAAACATCTCCTGGTAATACATGTTCCTACACATAATCAAGAAATATATTATAGCATCAAGGGATGGATTAGTCACCCTTTATTCATATAAAATAAACTTCAAAAATTCCAAAATTGACAACTAATCCTTAAAAATAAAATTTTGTTTTTTTCAAAAACTTCTAACTAACATGCAATGACTTAAGAAAATGCATCATAACTACTATGCAGCAATGAAGGAAACAATATATGAAATGCAAATTCAACTACTCTACCATGACATGAATATGAAAGATGTGATACAAATGTAATGTAGGAAAGAAAATAACCTACCTACTTACCTGGGGATTGAGGCCTATAGAAATCAAGTCCTAAAGATGTCAGGTGAATTTGTACAACGAATGCAACAAACTAATCCTCTCATCAAGTTATCTCCCCCTATGCTTAATTAAGTAATACACAAAGGATAATTCAATCATATAATAGTCATGAGCATAAATAAGAATGTGATCAATCATAGGAAGAAACTCATGGATGTGGGTGGGAGGTAGAAAATCTTGCTAGAAATAATAGCCACAATCTTGATCCATCCATCTTTGAATAGAGATAAATGATGACTCATCTTCTTCCTTACTAACATTATTACTACTTCCTAATTGCTAAGAGGAGATGAGAGATCATAACAAAACTGCATGGCTTCCCCAAGAAGAAGATAAGAGTTAAGGGATAGTGTGATGTCCATAGAAAGAAATATTCCTGCTACTAAAAAACTATTTCCTCTTCATATACAAATCCATGCAAAAATCTCTAGGATAAAAACACTTCTTCTAGGTAGTGTGATTCTTTGATTGTTCTAGGATGACCAGGGCCTCATGTCCATAAAAATTAGAGTGCAAGTATGGTGGAGGATATTCATCATATAACCAATCTAAATGCTTAAAATAATATGCATCAAAAATCCTAAGGCATGACTGGAAATTATCATGAGTACCTTGTAACAAGCCATCCCTCAATGGATGAAAACTACCTACACCTGTGTCACCATCAAGCTAATGAATAATTGGATCATCTAAGCATGAAGACCATTTCTTTGAAAGTAATACATCATCATTTTTCATTTGAAAACTACCCTCCATGTTGTAAATGGTATCTCCATAAAAATGAAACAACTTACATCCCATCTACGCTTCCCAATATATATGAAATCATTAATGTGGTTATCAACCATGTCGGAGGGGTCCTCCACAAAAATATCTATATCGTTGGGATTGGTCACTTCTTCTTCATGTATAGGAGGGATGAAAGGCTGGTCAAATTCATATTCATCAAGTGGGATAATGGATATTTATGCTTCTTCAACATTATCTTTGAAAGCTTGGTCATTAAGGATATCAACTAGATTATTCTCAATGGATTAAACCCCTTCATGATTGTCCTCAAATTCTTTTCCCTCGATTGTATTCCCATGATTTTAAATTGGTAAAGAAGAAAACTCCCTCAAATTCTCAATCGTATCTAAAGGAAGTATTTATTTCCAAAAATCATCCTCAAGGTCCTGAATAGTATCTTCAAAGCATTTGGATTTCGGTTCACAATGCTTGAGAAATTATCGGATGAAGATGTTTGTAGAAGATAATCCCTTTGGGAGGTAAGTATGCTTGATCAAATTCCTTCATTTCTTATCTAAATATATCAAGAACAATTGCGTTAGAATATGATCTTGGGTTATGTCATGCAAACCAATTTATTCGGTAAACTTGACAACATGTGTAACAGTTGAACATGGATCACCTTCAAATTTTGGAATATCATCCCACCTTTATGGAAATAATTCATCATATACTTCCATGATACCGCAGTGGAGTCTCCAGATGAACTCTATGAAAGGATCATCAAAAATTACAAGGGAACTTTCCTCAAATGGAGTCACCCAACAAGCTAGAGGTAAAGGATTTTGGATATACTTTCCAAGTGTCATTATGGCATTGGAAAGGATTCAAAATCCTCCAAAAAAATGGTGCCAAAAATGTTATCTCAAAGATTGCATTTTGGGAAAATCCCAACTCAAGAAACAAGTGTGAGACACAACCAGGGACACCTATCACTATCACCTCAATATATATTCCCCTCATTTTAGTTATGGAAACATCCAACACAAGGGAGGCTTCCTTGGTGATCCTAGGTGGACTGCAAGGGAGAATCTAAGGAGAATAATGAAGCACCCCGATAGGTCACAATTAAAGGTTATAGGATCTTGATGGAGGTTGAGTATCAGTCAAGGAAAGGTTATCAATGGAAAGTACTTCCAAAACCAATGTTAGAAAAACAAAACCAAGACAATGTATGATGGAAATAAGCCCTAGAACAAGAGGGAAACAACAAGTTGTGTTTTCTTTCCAAAAATTGCAATAGTAAAGAAATATATATCAGTAATGAAGAATCATAAGAACTGCAAATTGAACCATCAAAATCAAGTATATGATATTGGAAAATAAATCTTATAACTAGTACACAACGTTCCAATATTTAAACCAAGATCTTGATAGAAAAGGAGGGTTGTTTAAGAGTGTTCTCAGCAAGTATTTATGATATCCCAATGGTTGTAGCAAAATTTTGGTACAGAAAAAAGTTCTAACCACTAAAATTAGCAAGAAAACCACCAAATCGATAGGTTATCACCAATAGAACAATTATCATATCTTACAAGTAATTTTCAGTGGTAGAAAAATGGAAAAAGAGTATGTGAGAGTAAGTTTGATACATCACTAATGGTTTCATATTAATGTTTATTAAAACAACACAATCCTTAGCCAATCAATACTCCCTTGGAGAACAAGAGAACCTAAAGAATTTAATAATTAAATCCAAATTTAAACAATTCAATCTCTTAAATTTCATATTTATCAATGCAATAATAAACAATCTCCAATGCAATTAGTGCCTTATCTATTGTGTAAATGGAGTCTCTTTCTTATACAAAAGCCTAGGAAAGAAGGATAATAAAATGTTTGTTTGAGAATAAAACCCTTATAAATCCAAAGAAGACACAAAATATTCAAATCTTCTAGCTTAGAAATCCAAGTTTAACTAGGGTTTGAAATCTTCTAGGGGTGTAAACCCTCTTACTCCCTAGAGAAGATAAACCCTAGCAAGCTATTGCTACAAAGGTGTAAACCCTCTTACTCCTTGTAGCAATCCTTAATCCTTTTCAATAAAAATAGAAGAAAATTCCTTGATGGAGGGTGTATTCCCTTATACTCCACCTAGGGTTTGATTGTATAACCTTGAAATTAAGAAGAAAAACACAAGATTACATAAATTCCTTATCTAATCTAAGAGATAGCATGAAAAACCCTTACTTATCAAATAAATCCCAACAATTATCCAAGAAGAAGCATACGAGAAAAGTCTCTAGTATTTATTCCATCAATATACAAGTGTAGCATCCATAATGACCAAAACTAAGAGAGTGAATTGCCATAGAGGGCCAAAATTTCAGTCCATGAGATATTTATCAGGTGATGAGTTATGATTTGTGACAAATGAATTGCCTCATATTTATATGAGAAAAACTGAAGTCATGTTTGTCCACTTTACAATTAAATCCATGATTTTAGGCCTAAAACCTAAGTTACAATGCTTAATTAGCAAATCAATTTGTTCTTTTGCCCACATAGGATACAAAATGACCAAAAATAATAAAATGGTGGTACATAAACCCATAAAACTCTCCTTTAAGGTGGCACATGTGAAGATAATAATCCCAAGGACAATATGTCATGCTAGGAAGGTGCCACAGCATCCCCAAATGAAGTAATAAGGTGGGACTTCAAGCCCACAACACCACCAAGTGCACTAAAATGACCAAATGTCCTCCCAAATGTGTGATTTCAACCTCTCCAAGATGGATGTTAGGGCATAAGAAAGTGATGTCACCCTTTCTTCATGGTTTTGGGTGTTCATCATGTGCCAGGGACATCTCTCAAGGTGCAACATTCATCATCTCAAGCCTCCAATGAGTGGGATTCATCATCCAACCTATGGGATTTCAAGCCCCTATGAAGGTCTAAGTGGCTTAGTCCCTTCATGAATTCCATCCACCAGGAAAGGTTCTGCAAAGACAAGAAAATACACCCTACAAGGGTCCACGAGTCACGTGTATGAGGCCAGGTAAGCCAGATTTAATAAAAGAACCATCCAAACATGTGCATTAAATACCCCATTTTCAAACTAAACATATTCTAAAAGACCTTATAAACTGTGCAAAATTTAGGTATGGGAGAGTTGTCATGGTGCCCTATTGGGTCGGCCCCAAGTCAAGGAATGTTTCCCAAGAAGATCCTCTCTAGGAAATCTAGTGAATATGAAGTTGATGGGGGTATTACTTTTGGGAATGGGGTTCCTAACATATCAAGGGATCATATTGTCTCATTTATGGCTGTCTTTTTTGGAGGGTGTGTTCCATCCTTCATTTGCAATGAAACATTTTTCCAAGCCCTTTATTTTCCTTTCATTTGTTATGGTCTGAACATTGAGTGCTATGTGTAATGGAAATTAGAGAGCACCCAAATGACACTTTAATTTAGGAACACATTGAGTGCCATATGCACTAGAAATTAAAAGACAATGAAAATGCATTCCCCCATCAACCGGGACATTTATTAATTATCTTCTTTTTTAAAAGGTCCTTCATTTTTTATGGAGAAGTTTTTCATTTCTCTTAGGACCTTAGGGATAGAATCTAGAAGGATAAGTTATTGCTTTTGAATTTTTTCCAACTACAACACCTCTCTTCCTTCATCGCCTTCTTCCCATGAAATGAGGCACAAGCCCTTCTTGGGGTCAATGACCCCAAAAACCAAAAAGACAAAGAAAAGAAAGGGAATAAGTGTTGAAATTGGTAAGTATGAGTGGGAATGGTACGATGACCCTTCAAGGATACCACTAGTAGAAACCCTTTCCCCGAGGGTGACCCACTTACTAGGAAACCATGTCATCCACCAAGGTGAAATAAGGCAAAAGGTATAATTTCCAAGCAAACGTTTTCATAATCAAGAAAGGTCTCTTTGCAACATGCTCAAATGATTCAAGTTTTAAAGTGACACTTCCCACAAGATTGGAATTGTTACCTCATGAAGCAAGACATGTTGTCTTTTATGGGCTAAACCGATGTGGCAGATGTTGCTATGTTGTTGATGATGAATGGTGATGTGTAGTGGAGAGGAGGGGCTCTATCTGCTCAATGTGGGCTCGATTAATCATCTGGATCTCGACACTCCATGTATTCTACCTACGATCCTTGATAAATCATTTCCTTATTTACCCCTAGGCTGGGAGGGGGTAACATAACCCTTCTGTGTTATGCTCATATTTTTGAAAAGTTGGAATCCAATAAATTGAATTTTGCTTGAAATTGGCCAATCTGTATCCTTATTTTGATTCAATTGAGAGTTCTAGTGAGACAAAGTACAATATCAATACTAACCAAAACATATCTACTATTACATTCAAAAAGTTGAATGAGATAAGAGAAACAAAGCCCAAATTCACACCATGGTTGGTTCAATTGTTAAGGGGTAGTGGTGACTCCTCTCTTCCTATCCATATACAAAGTAAATACCAAAATTACTACCTTTGTATGGCACTTGGTCATCTTTCTTTCCTATTCTCAATGTTGGGACCAAATTCTCCTTTTGTGGTAATAATTACATGATTAACAATTCTAAAATAGATGCTAAAAAACTTATGTCGTTTATCCTTTCACATATGTTCGTTCCTCCCAAATAGTGAATAACATTTATGCCTTTTTGTGGTACTCTTATAATCAACTTGATTACTTGAATATTTTAAAATACAAAAATAGAGTTCCCATGTATGGTATGTGAATGAACTTTTATGCTTCTAGAAAATTTTATAGGAAGAAATTGTTATATATCTACGATTTTCCTTGCACCGATGGAAACATTTTAGGGTTGTAGGGTTCATAATTAGTTGTAGGTTCTTGTTTCTCAGTGCAAATTGTTCATTTAACGAACACTCTAATGAAAATCACTCTTTATAAAAAGGAAGGCATTGTGATTTTTTGTTATGCATGCAATATGTAGAATATTTCTTAGTGATGAGTTATTAAACTATAACTTTAATAGACCACCAACCACTCGTTAAAGATAGCTTGCATTGGGATTACCTTTAGACATCCTCTTGGGGCATAAGAGGAATATCATTGAGTTTCTATTTTTGGATTTTCAATGGTATTGATGTACATTTATTTCTTAATTCAACATTTTTTTTATAAAGTGATGGGTTGCATAATGTAACACTATGTTTTCCCCCATGTCTGTAATTATGCTTAATAATTCATGATTGTAATGGATGAACACTATAATTATGTTTTATGTTTAATGAAAATACCTACTAGTTGAATGAAGGGTAAGACTTGCAGTACTGGCCATGATAACACTAGTGGCAATTGGTGAGGAGGAATTGGGAATTGCCTTGTCTTACCCAGAATCCCAACCCCCTCCCGAATAACCTCAAACAACTAAAACTTCTTGAAGTACCATGTTTTCCCTATCCACAAGAAATATCATGAATGGAAAACCAGACCCTGTGCTTGGGGAAGTTATGCATGTTGTGAGAAATGTACATAATGGATGATTGGGTCGACTAATGTTGTCAGCCAGGAGTACCATCAAGGTGCCCCTTCGATTTGGGAGCTTGACTCACAGGGTTTCTTTTGACAGAATTAGGATAGGTAAACTAAGGAAATGAATGTTATAGATAGAGAAAGGAAGACGTAGAGAGAATCAAAGTTAGAACAAAAGAGAGAGAAATAGGGTGGTATTAGGAATTAGAAAGAGGGCTAGAGAAAGAGAGCACACGAACTAGATCAGAGAAAAGAAAATATGGGAAGTTTTTGTGAATAAAATAAGAAGATTTTCCATAATACTCATGGTCAACATTGGAACAAACAATACCCAGATCTAGACTGGAGCAGAGAGGGACGTGGGTTTGTGCTTGCTGGAAATAAGTTGGCACTAGTAAGGGGAGGGAATTGAGGCAATATGTAGTAGTGAAGTGACTCATTTGTGAAGAGGAAATACAATTGGGAAGGCATATGGTAAGCTCTCGAAGGCCCTGGGATTAGTGGGAAGAGGGGGTTTCTGTTGTTTCCAATGTAATGAAGGAGAGTAACCTTCTTGACCAAACCTTTAACTTGAAAGACAACTTGTGAGAGTCCCTTGGTGGTATCATGGAAAGGAATGGGGGTTCCTGTGGCTTGTTGTAGAAAGAAAAGGTGCAACAGAGCCTATGCTCTGGTGGAAAGGAATTCACCCTCAGTCACTTGGTAGGTATAAGATTGACCTGAAATAGATAAGTGTTTCTTAATGTATCTGGAAAATATTTTTTAATGAATATGAATTTCATTTTATTCTTAAAAGAAGTTTTAACATGCTAAATGAATGCTAAAATATGAATATTCTTTGTAATATGTGGTTCTTTCTAAGATTGATTGATTGTCTTTGGTGACTATTTACGAGATATCTAATGGAGGCATGTAACGTTATGTTTTCCCTGAGCCATTGAATGGAAATTTTACAAGATGAGAGAATATTCACTTTGGGGGTCGTTGGGAGGTGTCACCTCTATATTGAGGATAAGGGAAAAAGGTCCAAGGATTTGGGGTTAAAACCTTGTAGACAATGCCAAGAAGGAAAAAATTCTATTTCCTTGAGTTGTCCTATACCTTATCTGAGTTCCCTATTTAAACCTCAAGAAAAACCCAATTTTATATGTGGTGCAAAGAGATGATCCTGACCATTCATTGGAGATCTGAGCATCAAAAGAATCATTTTAGAAGTAGGATTGTTAGTAAATACCTATGAACATGGACATGGTGAAATTAAATATGATATTGTTCTGAGATGACAAGGTTTTTTGATTCACAGAGAGGTTAGACCAATGAGATATGGACTGTAGATTCCATCCTGAGCCATTCCACTAAGCTTGTCTAAATGCGATGTTTGGAATTATCCAAAAATTACATGTGGAAGGAACTTTGGTGAAGAAATCTGGAAGAAATTTTTTTGAATGGACTAGAGTTGTAGATCTTCTCGGAAGCTGGATGGATGAGATCTGATCCATTGATCTTGTCGTGGGTCCAATCAATAGAGAACATTGTCAAAATCATTAGGTAGATTAACTATTGAGTGGATTTGAGATATGAGATATTCCTGACTGTTATATTTGGGGATCCGATGACGTTCATATCTGTCAGAAAAAATCCAATTCAGAAAGAATTGTTCAAAGGAACCACAAGGTTGTGGAAGGAGGTATTTCTTGATGGTGAAATATTGAGTGGGAGAGGTCCAATGATCTATCGAGGAGTCCACCCGAGATGGCCTAGTCAGCACAATATCCTGTCCTGAATATGAAAATTAGTGACAGATGAGTTTGCGCCCACTTTTGGTATTTGGTGGTGAAGTCAGAGTCTGTCTCATAGAAGTTGGGCCATCTGGAGGTCTCGTGGTTGCAAGAGTCTAGCACCGTGGTGAGTTTCGCGACTGGAGGTCGACTAAGGCAATTAGCGACTCAATTGGTACTACCTATTTTATACTTGACGTTGAGGTGGAACTGTTGTAAGTATGTGGACCAGTTTTTATGGCAGTCATTCTACAATTTTCCTTTTGTCTGCATGAAATGAAATGGCTTATGATCCCTATGGATGATTGTATCCTTATCGAGAATGTAATGTCTCCACTTGCGACAGACTTGCACAATGGAGTACATTTCTTTTTCATAAGTACGGTACTTACAGACAACATATGATAGTGTCTCACTATGATAGGCCACGGGTTGGCCATGTTGAATGAGGACTGCTCCCACAACATAGTCCAAAGTATATGTCTCGATCTCAAAGGGATGTTGCAGGTCCGGTAATGAAAGTACTAGGGATGAGCACAAACGCTGCTTTAAATAATCGAACACTTGTTGTTGGGATAGGACCCACACAAATTTTTCCTTACCACCACCTCTGGTTACTTCATTGAGGGACCATGCGAGATGGGAGAATCCCAACACGAATCTGCGATAGAAATTGGCAAGGACTAAGAAGCTTCGAAGCTCAGTGAGAGTGGTTGGGGTTGGCTAGTCACTGATGACCTGGATCTTGGCTAGATACACATGCACACCATGTTGATCCACGATGTAGCCTAGGTACTGGACCATGTCCATGCTGAAGGAGAATTTTTCCAAGTTGGTGTTGAAATAATGTAACTGCGAAGAGCATTCTTATTATTATTGTTATTTTATTATTAGGATTAATCCCCATTGAGGATTAATCATGTTGGTAATTGTATAAGGACCAAATCCCCTTTTGTGGATTGGTCATCGGACAATTATAAATGGAAGAATAAGAAGTCGGGCCCAACAGTTATTATTGAAGACCCAAAATTAATTAAAGGTGGGTTTACCCACCTAGAGAGAGAGGTCGGCCCTGCCAGTGAAACCCCTCTCACACGTGCCAGTCTTGTATAAATAAGAGGCTAGTGCCTCACTTCTAAGACACAACTCACTTGCTCATTTCTCTTATGAGGCAAGATGCAATTACCAGAGAGAGGAGAAGAAGAGTGGTGCATCTCTTGGGGAGGATTTTCTGTATTGGTTTGAGTTATCTCTTGAACATTGTATAAGCTATTTATGATAAGGAATTTTTTGCTGGTTTTCTTCCCGTAGAGGGTTTCCCAAGATAAATGTTGTGTCTCTTGTGAATGTGTATTTCTCAATGATCTTATTATTATTATGATCTTATCTATTGAAATGCAAAGAACTATAATAATGGCATAAACATTAACATGGTATCAGAGCCAACCTAAAGAAAGCATATTTTGCAAGAGGAAAAACGTCACTATTACCGTACCCAAAAATTAGGGTTTTGCAAAAGTGAATCTTTTCAGCTCCCTAACCACCTAGAAAGTTGCGCCCTCCCCCAAGGATCATTTTGGCACTTAGAGTGCACCTTTTCAGTTGCTAGATCTCCCAGAAAGTGAAACCCTAGTTTCATAAAGTACCAGAAAACAAGAGTACCAGAAGTACCAGAGTACCAGAAGTACCAGAAAACCAGAAGCACCAGTCCAGAAATCCGCAGATCAAGTTTGAGGGGGTTAAAGTTTGATTTTCAAAATTCCGACTACACCAACTAACTCGCCTCAGCTCAGCGCATCTATCCCCTGGATCAGAATTTCAAAATTCAAAGTTTGAAAAATTAGGGTTTCCTCATAAAACCCTAAGTTGCAGTTGCAGTTGCAGTACCAGTTGCAGTTGCAGCCGTAGAACCAATTGCAATCACCCTTGAAGTTATCTCAATAGTTGATTATCGTCGCTACCAGATGGAGCCACTACCTGCAAATGCTATCAGAGGTATGTACTTACATATGTTTAATGGTTAAACCCTAAAGAGTATTTGCAGGAGAAGGGATCTCTTGCCATAGATCCAGAAGGATCTCAAGATCCAACACATTCAGAGGAATGATGCAACCCAGGTGTGATTATTCTGATATACATCTAGATTTGTCATGAAATTATCTTAATCAGTGTTGCATGTTGAAGCTATGATCAAATTATTAGAAGGATTAAAAGTTGATCATAGAGCTTATCCTCTAACCTAACCTTTTGTCAAGATAGTGTATTGTCTTAGTACAACAAACAGGGTGAAGAAAGCACTCGTCACTTGAGTGAAGGAGACTTGGAAGAAAAGCAAGCACTCATTCTTGAGGACAAGGCTCCAGGTTTGATTAATCAAGATTAATAAGATTCAAAGGTACACA
>ML777090.1:147809-159256 GCA_009831015.1 Picea engelmannii
AGCACTCGTCACTTGAGTGAAGGAGACTTGGAAGAAAAGCAAGCACTCATTCTTGAGGACAAGGCTCCAGGTTTGATTAATCAAGATTAATAAGATTCAAAGGTACACATGATAAATTGATGACTATAATTGAGATAGCAGTCATCATAAAATATTATACTTAATAGCATGTGAGCATATAGAGGTAAATACTTTGCCTGATACAACTAACACCTCCTCTAGAAGAAACCTCCTGTGTTAGTTCCAAGTTGCCATGGAAGAATGCTTGGCCCCAACACTATGAGAGTGTTGACCTCATTTCATATTGTATTCCTTACCTTTAATCTTTGCTTCAGATAAATTATAAGAGATAGATCTAAAGGAGCTACTGTGATGATTGTTCGTGCTATTGCTTTATATTATCAAGAAGGATATTATTCTTGCTTGTTGTTTTGTTGACCTTGCTCCAGGTCACATGAGGAAGCTATAGAAAAGGTTGTAGAAGGCAACCTGCTAAAGGAGAGATCATAAATGTAGCAATCATCAGTGGAAAAGAAGAAGGTGGGTCACTAAGAAGCTTCCATGACCCACGCTATTGAAGAATCCATACGAACTCTAGAATATTAGCTCACATCAACTACAAGGCGCTACCATACATATGCAAAACTGTCACAAGTTTACCAGAACTCAAGGTTGATCATGAAGGCGTATGAAATGGATGTGCACAAGGGAAGAACATCAAGAACCCGTTTCCGAAGAGGGACAACAAGGCAGAAGGAGTCCTAGAACCCATTCATTCAGATGTATGTGGCCCAATGCCATCATCCTCCATTATTGGGTATGTATACTATGTATCATTCATTAATGATTATTCTCATAAAAGACCTGGATATATTTGAGGTGTTCAGCAAGATCAAGGAATTCAAAGCCTTGATAGAAAACCCTTCTATAAGGAAGATTAAGATAATCATGTCAGATAATGGAGGAGAATATACCTCAGAAGAGTTCGTGAACTTCTGCAAAGATGTTGGGATCAAGATCCCCAACAAAACAGTGTAGCTAAACGAAAGAACAGAACCATGCTGGAAGCTGTGAAGACTATGATCCATGATCAAGATCTTCCTATGTGCTTATAGACAGAAGCAGCAGTGGAAACTGTTTATGTGCAAAACCGATTGCCCCATAGTGCCCTTGGGCTCAAGAAACTAGAAGAGATGTTCACCGGAAAGAAGCCAGAGGTAAGCCATCTCAAAATATTTGGTTGTCCAATGTTTATTCATATACCAAAAGAGAAAAGAAACAAGCTAGAACCCTCCATAAAGAAGGGAATATTTGTGGGGTCTCCAAGGCCTTCATACCAGGTCACTGCCACATTGAGATTAGTAGGAACGTGACCGTTGATGAAGAAGTAGCACTTAAGAAATCAAGAAGATGACAGCTTGAAGAAGTATATGAAGAGGAACATGTAAATCCTAGGATTGCAGAACCAATGAGGGAGGTTCACAGAGCAGCAAAACCAGTGAGGGAAGCTGTAACTTCCCCTGATGAGGAACTTCTAGAATACCATGATATAGTATAAGTTCAAGAACCTCCTCAAATGACCTTCTCCCATAAAATAAAGCATGCTTGAGAGATTATTCAAGACGGAGAGAAGTATGTTGTTCCAGAAGGAACCTCGAGACAGGTGAAAAGACCAAAGCCATTCTCTAGTTACATGGCTTTGATATGTGATCTCCCAGATAAAGAGCCTACTTGCTATGAAGAACCCATTCAGAGGAAAGAATGGGCATATGCCATGTCAGAGGAATACCAATCCATAATGAAGAATGAAGTATGGGAAATAGTTCCCAGATCGAAGAATAAAGATGGGGTATCCTACAGATGGCTCTTCAAATAAAACATGTTGCTGATGAAAGTATTGAGAAATATAAAGCAATATTTGTCGCTCATGGATTTTCCCAGAAGGAAGGCATTGACTATGAAGAGACATTCACTCATGTAGCGAGATACACTTTGATTAGAACCATTATAGCTCTTGCTGCCAAGATGAAATGGACGTTGCACCAGATGGACATGAAGACAACTTTCCTAAATGGTGTTATCAAAGAGGAAGTGTATATAGAGAAACCCCAAGGATTTGAGGTTGAAGACAGGAAGTCTCATGTCCGCCGATTGAAGAAAGCCTTGTACAGATTGAAGCAAGATCCCAGAGCTTGGTATGGTCATATAGACAGTTTCTTGACGAGCTTAGGCTTTACCAAGAGTAAAGAAGACTCAAATCTCTACTTCAAGATCATGGATAATGAACCAGTAATATTACTACTGTATGTGGATGACTTACTCTTAACTGGAGAAGAAAAGTTCATTGCTGAATGTAAACAGAGACTTGCCGTAGAATTTGAAATGAAAGACCTTGGCCTAATGCATTACTTCTTAGGTCTTGAGGTATGGTAGAGTCCGGAAAGAATCTTCCTTAACCAGGGGAAGTACATGGTCAAAATCTTAAAAAGATTCGACATGCTAGAATGCAAGTCCATGAATACTCCCATGGAAGCAAAGCTGAAGATGCTGGTTTATACTTCGTCAGATTTGATAGATGCTACACTATACAGACAGATTATTGGATCGTTGATGTACCTAACGAACACCAGACCAGACATCTGTTTTGCAGTGAACACCTTGACTCAGTTTCTGGTAGAGCCCAGACATGTTCATCTAGTGGCTGCAAAACATGTGATGAGATTGGGCAGGAAGCGTTGTTGACAGAAAAAGAACTTCCAGATGTTGTTTTAGTTTGGGATTAACCATGATCTCATGGAAGAGTAGGAATTAATCCAGTATTGATCTCAGCACAATGGAAGTAGAGTACATTGCTACATGTTCTTCTAGCTGCGAAGCTATATGGCTTCAAAAGTTGCTGACATGCCTATTTGATTTGGAGATGAGAGAAACCACGATTCTATGTGAAAATCAAAGTTGCATTAAAATGACATAGAATCATGTGTTCCACGATAGGTCAAAGCACATAGACATCCATTATCATTTCATCCGTGACATGGTACAGAGAGGAGCCTTGAAGCTCCAGTACATTAGCACGGATGAACAGGTTGTTGACGTGTTGACTAAGCCTCTATCTCATGTAAAGTTTGAACACTTTCGAGATAAGCTTGGTATAGTCCGAAAGGACCCTCCTTGAAAGGGGGAGTATATTTATTCCTTGCTTCTGACCTCGCTGTTAGATGTAAAGCAAGATGAGTCATGCTTCTGATCTCGTTGTTAGACGTAAAGCATGATGCTATGTGATCCTTGCTTCTGACCTCGTTGTTAGACGTAAAGCAAGACGTCGTGTGATCCTTGCTTCTAACCTCGCTATTAGACGTAAAGCAAGATGAGTCATGCTTCTAACCTCGTTGTTAGATGTAAAGCATGACGTAGTGTGATCCTTGCTTCTGAACTCGCTATTAGATGTAAAGCAAGATGAGTCATGCTTTTGACCTCGTTGTTAGACGTAAAGCATGACGTCGTGTGATCCTTTCTTCTGACCTCGTTGTTAGATGTAAAGCAAGATGAGTCATGCTTCTGACCTAGTTATTAGACGTAAAGCATGACGTCGTTGATTCCTTGCTTCTGACCTAGTTGTTAGACGTAAAGCAAGATGATTCCTCGCTTTTGACCACGTTGTTAGACGTAAAGAAAAATGTTGATGTGTTCCTTGCTTTTGAACTCATTGTTAGACGTAAAGCAAGATGAGTCATTCTTTTGACCTAGTTGTTAGACGTAAAGCATGACGTTGTGATTCCTCGCTTCTGACCTAGTTGTTCGACGTAAAGCGAGATGATGATATTACTTACTTCTGACCTAGTTGCTAGACGTAAAGCAAGATGTGACTGACACTGAGCTAAGAGCTTAACTGCTGTGACATTGAGCTAGTGTAGTACTATGATGTGCCAACCTAGTGCTGTGATGAGGTATCATTTTTACTGATACATATTTGATGCAGATGATGATAGAATTCTTTCGAGAATGATAATGTTGTCGATGAAGAAAGCTTCTGATGACTCATAAATATGCTAGCCAATGTTTCAAGATGATATTGACGATACCGTCCTCCAGATGCCACTAATGATGCAGACTTCTCTCGCCTGATGCTGACGAAGAATACCCTTCTTGTTAAGGGGGAGTGTTGAAATAATGTAACTGTGAAGAGCATTCTTATTATTATTGTTATTTTATTATTAGGATTAATCCCCATTGTGGATTAATCATCTCGGTAATTTTATAAGGACCAAATCCCCTTTTTCGGATTGGTCATCGGACAATTATAAAGGGAAGAATAAGAAGTCGGGCCCAATAGTTATTATTGAAGACCCAGAATTAATTAAAGGTGGGTTTACCCACCCAGAGTGAGAGGTCGTCCCTGCCAGTGAAACCCCTCTCACAGGTGCCAGTCTTGTATAAATAAGAGGCTAGCGCCTCACTTCTAAGACACAAATCACTTGCTCATTTCTCTTATGAGGCAAGCTGCAATTACCAGAGAGAGGAGAAGAAGAGTGGTGCATCTCTTGGGGAGGAATTTCTGTATTGGTTTGAGTTATCTCTTGAACATTGTATAAGCTATTTATGATAAGGAAGTTTTTGCTGGGTTTTCTTCCCCTAGAGGGTTTCCCAAGATAAATGGTATGTCTCTTGTGAATGTGTATTTCTCAGTGATCTTGTTCTTATTATGCTCTTATCTATTGAAATGCAAAGAACTATAATAATGGCATAAACATTAACAGTTGGCATATAGTTTGTGTTGTCATAGGGTGTGAAGAACCCATTGAATATGCTGTGAGTGTTATGCCCAAGTCTTGTTTTATATGAGGATGTCATCCAGATAGACTACTACAAAAGTATTAGTGAAAGGTCACACAATATCGTCCATCATCCTCATGAAAGTTGCTAGAGAATTTGTCAAACCAGAGGACATGACCAGCCATTCAAAAGGACCTTCTTTTGACTTGAAGGTGGTCTTCCATACATATGTATGTTCTATGGGTACTTGTTGGTAGCCAAAATTCAAAGCAATATTACTGAAATATTTGTCCCCCTTGAGTTGATTAAGGAGATCGTTGATTCATGGAATCAGGTACCGATTCATGATTGTGATTTTATTTAGGGCCTGGTAATCAATGCAAATTCGTCAGGTCTCGTCTTTCAATTGGGCTCCCACAAGGCGATGAGTTGGGACAGGCGTTCCCCTTGTGGAGTAGTTCTTGGATTTGTTGCGCCAGGGATCAGATCGATGGGATGATTGATTTGACAGTGTAGAGGTACCCCGATAGGTGAGGAGAATATATCTTTGTATTCTGCCATGACCCTTTCCACTTACTTATGTTGTGTGGAGAGGTTAGTCTAGGAGGCCATGGATGTGGCTGCAATATTTCTCTCACTCTGAGAGTGAATCACGAAGAAGACAAACTTCCTGGTTTGAGAGATGACCTTCCTGCATTTCTTGACAGAGATCAAGGAAATAACACTAGGTGGGACTGCCTCGGGTATTTTGTATAATTTCCTTTTCAAAGTAATAATAACACTTTGAGGCCTAGACTCATATGCAACATGACATTTCCATAAATAAGGTTGGCCCAAAAGAAAATTACAAACTTCGAGAGGAGCTACATCACACAAGACCTCATCTTTGAAGGGCTTGATGTCGTACAAAAAGCGACACTTTTGGTTGCATGGAGATCACTTCCTTGGTGGAGCCATCAAATGGTGTAGGGTTGCAAGTGTGGTGTTGTCAGTAGGGCTAGCTGCTTGATGACCTCTTCTGAGATGAGGTTTTTCTAGCAACCGATATCGACGATAAAGTGAAACGAGGTTCATTTTACCCACATTTGTGAATGAAAGAGGCCCTCACCTTCTTCTGGCTCCTCTGGTTCAACGGGATGGACCTTGGTGGTAGCAACAATGGAACCGAGTTCCATGTCAATTATCAATCTCCCCCTTTCTGGTTCTGACTCAGAGTCAGAACCCGCATCCGATTCTGAGGCTTTCACCTCATCCACCAGTAATTGCTTGGAGTGACAATCAGTAGTGTTATGACGGGGGCTCTTATGGAAGTCACACAATTTCCCAATATTTCTCTTGGTTTTTCTGGTGTCCTTCTTTGCTTGTGGCCTACATTGGTTTTCCTCAGGTTGTCTGTATTTTCTCTGTCCTCTGTTCCGTGGGTTGGTGATTCCCTTTACTTCATTCTGATGTGAGGGATTTCAAGGCCCAAATTTCCATGTCTTTTGTTTAATTTTTTGCTCGATTTTGAAGCCATATCGATAGATTGTGCCCAAGGACGAGATGTTCAACAACTCCATTTTGTCCTAGATGTATCTATGCAGACCACCGCGATACTTGAGCACCAGATGTCGCTCAAAATATTTGATACCCAACATGGTGCGCAAGGTGTGGAAGATATTTGTAAACTCTAGCACAACTTGGTCTCTTTCCTACCATAGTGTGGTACATTTTGTATACAGGTCGTCATAGCTTTCGAAAGGGTAGTATTGTTCCTTGATAGCATCTCTTAAGGACTCCCAGGTGACCACCAATGTAAATAATGAGGGTTCCTCTGTTTCCTTTTGCTCACAGAAATTCTCCCACCAACCTTTGACATGGGGAACAACTTTGAAGAGCGCAAACATTATATTTTCTCTGTTCGAAAAGTTATGGATAGAAAAATACTTTTCTAGTAGATTCAACCATTTGTCTACAACATTTGTGTCTATCTGACCTTAAAATATGGGAATATCAAAGTTTATTTGTAACTTGAAGGGGGTGGCACCTCCGTTTGAGGAAGATGCATCACCTATTGCTAGTCGCTGAAGGATTTGTGCAAAACTATCAATCATATCGTTCCTCTGTTGCATGAGGGCTTCCTCGAGCAATATTTTGAAAGGATCTCCTGTCCCATCATCTTTCTTTTCTTGTGCCATGAGATTTCGCTTGGGCATGCGAGATATTTTTTTCCTCAAGAGAAACAAGATCGAGACACAATTATTTGTACCCTGACCTCGTCGGGGACATGCATTAAGAGTGATAACGAGTAGGCCACTCTAATACCACTGATCCACATTTTATTAGCAGAATGAAAATGAATACAGATTATTATTATTCTTAACACAGAGACAGGAGAATAACATAGATACAATAACAAAGATACAGTAAAATTGGTTTCTATTCAATAAGAAAATGTGATGAAACTGTAAAATGTAGTGGAAAACAAGCTTGCTAGAATGGTGCTGGCTTATCTCTGAGAAGAGATGTGACGACTGTGCTCATTCGAAAGAAGATGGTTACAATGAGGCTCTCTGAGACTTTTTACAATAAACAAGAAATCCAAAACCCTAGACATCCAAAAAACTAACCCTAGGAGATGAAGTACCATAAGTCATGTGGGCCCCATTGGGGTAATCTAGTACATCAACTTCCATGGGTCGTAACTTTTTCATACGATCTTTGTTTTAGGTGCACGATATCCCGTTGGAAAGGCCTATTTGAGGACTACACATGTTGCTACCAGAATTTGACTTAATCTACAATTTGACTGTGGCGATCCCTAAAAATGTTGTTTAAAGCCTCAAAACAGCCCCGGAAGTCAGGGACCCAAAAACTAGGAAAATAATGCCAAATTGAAAAACTGCCAAAATGAGTTAGTTGGAATACGTGTGAGGCCATCGATATCCATCTGGATCAAAGACCCAGAATGAGAAGTCGGCCCCACGGAAAAAATAAGGGCGAATGGATTAGTATAAATTTCTCCTTTTGTAGTGTGCACTAGCAAGTTTCTTTGTTCTAGTTGCATCTTCCCAATTACAGTTCTTTGTATACTTACTTATGCACTATCTTGGAGAGGCCCTGGGATTGAAATATATTTCTCTTGGTTATTCTTGGTCATATTATTGAGGAATTAGCTCTTGGAGGTGCTAAATTTGGGGAGGACTCTTCTCTGTATGGTATTCTGATCTGGTGATGGTGATGTAATGGGAATATCTTGGATTGTATTCTTCTATAAGAAAGGTTGTTGGGTTTTCTCTCAAGTTTGGGTTTCGCAGGATAAACTCTTTTGTTCTTGTGTCTACTATGCATGGTTAATATTTCTAGATCTTGTTATTTCCACTGCGTTGTTATAGTTGATATTTTCATTGTATAGTTATTTTATGATAACTATGGTATGAAAGTGAATCTTATTTTGAAATCATAAGGCAATAACTATCAAGATCTGAGAATCAGAAAAATCAACATGGTTTTAGAGCTTTGTTGAAATATTGCCACTGCATAGTTTTATGTTAAGACCTGCATTGGATCTAACTCCACCATTATTCAACTCTCCTTGATCTAGCACATTCACCAGACCTCTCAGATTGTAGTTTGGTGAAAGTTGAAATTTAACCCTAAAACCCACTATGACAGTTGCAACAATTACAACGACATTTTGTAAAGTTCGTTGAGAAAATTATTGGGCTAAGTTGGGAAGAATTTCAGCATAGACCAGCTCGCCTTGCCCTAGCGCACCTACTGCAGTTCTCAAACTGACAATCCGTCAAGGCTGAAATTTGAGGGTCTCAGGCTTGTTCACATTTTTTTAGTTGTTGAACCTTCTAATTCATAGTTCTGACTTCTTCTTGTTGAGAGGATGTACTATCTTAGATTAGAAGATACGCTAGATGGTGCTACAAATTTCAGAGGTATTCACTTGTATATGTTTCGAAGTTATATAATTTAACAAAGTATGAGGGTGTTTGCAGGGAATGTATTAGGGACCTTGTCCAAGTAATGACCCAAAGGGATCTTGGACCTAGTGGAATAGCGCACCCTCCCTAGCAGTTAAGAGTCCAGGTTCCAGGTTAGAGTGATGTATTCTAATTTTCTTTTCAAAGTATATCAGGTTTAATATTTGTTGCATCTCAAGAGAATGTTGTAGCTATGAAAACAACATTTAGAGGCCTATTACTGTTAGGTACTAATGTTATATCACAAGAACTACATTCCTATGTTTGGTCGTACTCAAACACTGTTATGATCATTATGTAAAATGCTCATTGTTTAGTACTAATGATGCAAGATGAAATTGCTTTCTTCTAGGAGATGTTCTTGGTTGTTGTCTTTGTCCAAGGGATATTATCTTGTAAATTTCATGGAGGTTAACATGGAGATGTTCCTATTTTGTTCTTATTCTAGGAAGGTCACTGTGGAAGAATGATTAGTCATGACACTAGAAAAGTGTTCTTCTTGTTTCTTATTCTTGTTGTTGTTCCAAGCAGGTCACAGGTGATAGCTCTGAGAGGGAGCTATAACGACAATTTTTTATGTTCTTGTTCCTATTTCCTTATCATACGAATGTTGTTCTTGTCTGCTATTTTCCCTTGTTATTACTCTTGTTCTGGGCAGGGCACATGTGAATGTTGTAGGAGGAAACAAATTAGATGGTCTCTAGTTTGAGACATGGAGCAGAGTATCTAGACATAGAGTTGTGTACATAACAATATACATCCATGTACCGAAGGCGAAGAGGACGAAGTTAGAACCTTCTGGAAAGAATGATACTTTTGTGGGATATAGAGTGTTCCACATGGAAATTGATAGTGAGGAGTAGAAGGCTTCATAGGATGATCGTACAATCCATTTGTTCAACCTTCATACAATCAAGAGAAATCAGTGGAGCTACTTGAGCCAGTGGATCTACCTAGAGATGTTGGAGTGATTAGGAAGAGGCCAACATAGTTTCGTGATACTTTGCAGGATGCAGAGAGACATGCAACTCTCAGTTACACTTTGAGGGAGAGAAAATGACCTTCGAGGTTCTCGAGTTATATATGATATTGATCAGTCACAACACTGATTCCAAACCTTCCAGTTATGAGGAGTAGTAGGTGTCTCCACCAGCGGTGAGGTAGATGGCCCCACCAAGTACCATCCCAGAGGGAGCCCAAGTTCAGAGGGAGTCAACCCTCAAGATCCAGTAGGGAGGAACAACCTCCCAGGATAGTTCATAAGAGATCAGACTTCAAAGGAAGTCAATAGATGTAGAGGGAGCAATAGGCTCTGAAGATTATACAGACTCAAAAGGAGTAAGTTCTAGAGGGAGCATGTAGACTCAGAGTGAGTCTCATCTCAGAGAGAGTCAGTTGGCTCTAAGGGAGAGTCGTTAATTCAGAGGGAGTTCCCCCTTAGGTTTAGAGAGACATCTTCAAGGATTGACTAACATGTGTCATGAATTGAGGAGGCTTCTAGGAAATGTGAGATCTCCTGGGAGGATACACTTGCTTCAGTAGGCCTTGCTACAATGACAGCGGAGGAAGTCAGTGGGGAGGATTGGGATGGATTTTGCCTTAGACACATAGGGAGAAGTGAGTGAGGCAAACTAGACAACATAACCTACTTAAGTGATAGAGGGGGTTGGCCTCAGAGTTTGAGGTGGAGGATCTTGGTCAGACATACTATTTCTTGGGATTAGAGGCGTGACAAAGATCACATGAGATCTTCCTCAGTTAGAGAATACCGATAAAATTCGATATAATGGACTGCAAATCCATGATTAAAACTGTAGAGAAAAATCTGAGAAAATTAAGTGATTCTACTTCAGATTTAGATTTGATGGATCCAACAATGTATATACCATTGATTGGATCCTTGATGTACATGGTTAACACCACGCTAAATACTTGGCTATTGATTGGATACTTGATGTAACACCTACCACAACCATGGGTTGGTCCATTGAAGTCCCATTGGTCTCCTCATAGTATAAAGTGGTTGTTTTTGGACTTTGAAAAAGGTAATACTGGAGTCTACCTGATGGGGACCGCTCAGTCCCAAAATTATTTCTTGAGTGCAATAATTGTACAAGGGGAACCCCAAGTGGCCATAAAAAGGCTGCAATGTCTGAAATATTATAATAATAATAAACACTTGAGTGGCTTGGGTATCTCCTCGAGTCCTTACAACTATCTTATGAAAATGACCACTCAAGTCATGACGTCAGCATAAGATCAGATTTACATCTTCCACAAATTCCGAAACCCGATGCGCTTTCCTGCCAAGTTTAGTCAGTTACGGCTCGACCGACGGGATCTGCAGCGACAGCCTTGGCACGTGGAGGTTGCCTGGTAAATTATTACGCTGACTAACTGGGAATCTGACGCCGAGCGTACGGGAAGTGGAGGGTAACAACGGGTTTTTAATTTTTAATTTTGGTTTTCTGTCGCAACGCGTTCCATAAATAGTCGGCCAGGGTGAATGGTTTGTTCAATGCAATATTGTTTGTTCGGGATTTTATCTGTCTTGGTATTTAGGGTTTCGAGGGTTTTGCGCTTTGGTCTTTGAGTTTGCTCGTGAGGAGTTCGATTCTCTCTGCGCTGAAAAATGTCGTGCTGTGGAGGAAATTGCGGGTGCGGCGATAGCTGCAAGTGCGGCTCTGGCTGCAAGGGGTG
>ML777090.1:164600-191722 GCA_009831015.1 Picea engelmannii
ATATATACTTTTGTTATTCATTTGCATAGAATTTGAGTGGGCTTAATGGTTAAGAAGATGCGTTATCCTACTCCGTAGACTTTATTAATCAAATCGGTGCTCAGAGGGGGTTGTTTTTCCAAAAACATGAGGATCTCATACACCAATTTGAATACAACCAAGTGGGCCTAATGCTTAAGAACATGTATTTTCTCCTAAAAAATTACAACTTCAAATTCATAAAAAATTAAAGTATGTATACCTCTCTATACTTAAAAAAAGTTCCCTTGTCCTACAAACAAAAGGATTATTAATATTATTATTAAGAAATGAAAAAATATACAAATTTCAAATAATCCTTGAGAATAGAAATCACTCCACTCCAATATACTCCAATCAATCCTATAAGTTACCCATAACCTCATGGTTTTTTGTTTTTTAAACCTCCATAATATTATCATAAGTTTACAACAAAATTAAATGGTAGTATGTGATTAATAATTTCATAAAATCATCGATTTGATTGCGATGTATGTAATTAATAATTGGACTTGGAATATAAAGACCATGTAATGTTAGTGCTCTTATAACTTACTTTCGATTAATGTATTTAATAGTTGAACTTTGGATATAAAAAGTATATAATGTTAATACTCTTTTAAACTAGTTTAAAAACACTGTAATTACTTAATAAGAAAATGCAATTTTTAGCTAAACCTAAAAGTCAATGCAAAGTAAATAAGGTTGAAGCTAAACCTAAAAGTTAATTCAATGTAAATAAGGTTGACTCCTTAGCACAAACTATGTGATCTATCCAATTAGAATGTAAAATTTAATGTATTTAATAATTGAACTTTGAATATAAAAAGTATATAATGTTAATACTCTTTTAAACTACATTAAAGCACGGTAATTACTTAATAAAAAAATGCAATTTTTTAGCTCAACCTAAAAGTTAATACAATGCCATGTAAATAAGGTTGAGTCCTTAGCACAAACTATGTGCTCTATCCAAATAGAATGTAATTATCCATGGAAAAAAACGTTGATCTAAATTATGAATAACATAGGTCTATTATGTTGTTTTTGGTTGTATTAATTGTGTGGGTTTTAAATTTTTTTGGTTGTATTAATTTTGTGGGTTATAATTTTTTTTAATAAACAATTGTAAGTTATGTCAAAATGTAAGTTGAATATTTGAATATATAAAATTTTAAAGTTTTTTTTTTTTTTTTTAACTCTTAGAGGAAAACATATTTAATATTTCCCTATAATTTAATTCGTGATCTCTTTGTTTTTGGAGGAGAATACTCTAGCATCAAGACCAATTAATTTAAACCTCTAACCCTTTATACTAGTCTTAGATTGTAACCTTATGAAACAACTATAAAATAAATAATCTATCTAATCTTTAAGTATATTGGTTCTTTGATTATAACTTTCTAATTAATATTTACTAGGAAACTTGAGTATTAGATCAACACACATAAAACTAGTAGCTAAACTTTCATATCCTTGTTCATGAATAAATGATCATGTAGCTGAGTTATTCTTGAAACATCTTAATTGTGTTAGACTTATTGTGTAGAATAATGTAGTCATGAAAAAAATATGTTTGGTTTCATATGGTATAGGAGGGTGCTACACAATGTATTTTTAGATCATGAAAATAAACATTTTTAAGTTCCAATGTAGGCTTAAGAGGCTCTGCAACTTGAAAATTTATGTTTTAGTGTAAACTTTATCATCCAAAGTTTATTAAAGTCACAATCAAGAGATACAATTTTATGAATAAATTCATTTATACTTGCCTCCAAGTTTTATGTAAAACTCTAAATCTTGTCTATTTCCAAGTCATTGCACCAAGCTCAAGGCACAAGTACAAACATAACAATGAATTAATCAATGTTTAAACTCTCTCCATAGTGATCTTGTTTTGTTTTCACATAAATTTTGTTCTATTTCCAAGTCACTGTACCAAGCTTAGGAACAAGTACAAACCTAACAATAATGAATCAAATTTTAAACTCTCTCCATAATGATCTTGTTTTGTTGTTCAACCAAAACTTGACATTCACCTATAATGGCCATGGAATCCACTCCTTTAGCACAATGTGAGTGACACATAGATCCTTCTGTGAGTGTCATATAGATATTTAACTATAAATTATAATAGTACCCTTTTCATAGAATCTCAAGGTTAAGGATTTTTCCTTCTTGTGCCACTAGAGGCATCCACTAGATGCATTTGTTAATAAAGGAAATACTAGTTCACAAACAACGGTATGAGGTATGCAATTTATTAATATCATTTTCTGGGAATTGTTTACATAGAAAGCTCAAATCACACATTTGACACAAAGAGTTTTGCTTACCTTTGATAAGCCTCTGAAACGACCCCTCCGTTACGACTAGGAAAAGAGAAGCACCTTAGGTATTTTTTTTTTAGCATTAGGAAAATAGCATCAACACATAATTCAAGCAACGTATAATCTAATGACATCATAATTTAAAAAATTACAAGAGACTCATCGTCGTAATCAAATAACATCACAACCAACACAACAACATAATCAATAATGACACATAATCAACACATCATCACATTTAGATAAGGACACATAATCAACAAGCATGATAAATGGCGACACAAGATCAACTCATCATGATCAATTGGAATCATCAATACTTTTAATCGCTGAACTCATCACATAAATATAACATAAGATAACATAAGGATAACATAAAAATAACATAAATATAAAATAAAGATGACATAAAGATACTACCCACCCAACCTCCCCTGCAAGGTTAGGACCTCCAAGACACATAAGAAACGCTCAAGCCCAAGATTCATCTGATTGATTTTGACCATTTAACGTCTTAGGGTTGGCGACTATTCTGAGGAATAAGGAGGTGTCTACATCCCACTAACACAATCAAGTACAAAACTAACTAGCTAAATCAACAACATTAATGATAATTAATGGTGCAATAACGTTCTAATAACCAATCACACATCACATCAATTCCACGGTGCAAGATAATTTAATTACTAAATCAGTCATACAACGACATAATTTAAGGCACAATGTAATCAAATTTATTTTATTTTCAAGGTGCAAAAGTAGACATCTACTTTACTTCAAGGTGCACGATTAATCAATCATTGAATTCAACAATAATCAACATAATTTCAAGGTGCACGCGTGATCTAATTACCGAATTAAATATAATCAATATCAATCAATGCACACAATTAATCTAAGCACTTAGGAAATCATACATCAACATGGTTACAATGCGTGAGATTAATCTAAAGCGTAATCATTTAGGCTTCATCATTAGTCCATTGCGCAAAGTAACCTATTTACTTAATCATCAGCATAATCCATGGAACAAGGGAAATCATCAGTTTTATAAATGGAGAAAAAAAATTATAATCATATGACCAATCATACATCATTCATCAATTCATGGTGCAAGTAATTTACTATGACTTTGCGATCGCTAACAATTTCTCAAAAGATAAACAAAACATTGTAATATTCACCTATGCAATTACTTCAACATAAATATTTAATCATCTAGCAACAAGAATAAAGCCTATGCTCCTTAAGCTAATCTACCAAGAAGTTCTAAACTTGTCCTATACCAATAATTTTAAAGGGCGCAAGGTGTCAAGTAATGGTGTCTAAGTGTACTAGTCCGTTTCTCAATTTGCGTAATACTCTTATTAAATCAGATGATGTAAAATTTACAAAAAATGGAAGGAAGGTTCTTTTGCAAAAAAGTAATTCCCATTTTATCAACAAGGTGTAATGATATATCACCATCTATGTGGCATTGGTGTGAAGCAACATGGTGTGCATAAAAATCATTTTCTATCTTAACCAAAGTTGTGCAACTTGTGCAACTCCTTGCGAATACTAAACGCGTCAGGTGAATTATGTATTCATTATGACTCATGCTTGACCCTAAAGATAATCATCAAAGTAAAATCACTATTATAAAAATTTCCAAATGAAATGTTTATTCAATTAAATTAATTATTACATAAATTTTAATGAGAACAACCTTAATGTTGATATAATTTGTTATTACAAGTACCATAACTCATTCTCAAGTAAAAAGAGTGTGTGGTGTAGTGCCTTTAGGAATGTCAAGTAAGTATTCTCGCATTAAAATGTGTCCTTCTTAACAACACCCTATTAAAATAACAAAAGATTTGATCGTGGCATAGATTAAGGAAGGTTGTTGAAAATCAAAGGAAAAATCTAATTTTTTCATTCTTGGCTCCTCATAGAATTATTTGTCAAAATTTTATCAGCAGGCAAGCTGCATCATCAGTGTTGTCAGTTATTAATAATAACAATGCTTATTAATGTCGCTAGCAGTAAATTACTAAATCTGGTCAACAAGATTCGCTCCTGGGTGATCTCTTCCATTGGCTGGAGATACTGAGTCGTGAACAATATTTCACACATTCCGGGAAAGTAGAAACGCAGTCTGAAAATTGTTGAATGTCCAGGGAAGATACTGACAGTCAAGCACCGTTTGGGATGGAGAAAACACAGGGGTTAAATATTCCAAAACCGTCATGGGGAGAATGAAACGTCCCCTATGTTATGACTAGGAATCGAAGCACAAAGGTAAAATAATTTTTTGGCATTAGGAAATTAACATCGACACATAAATCAAAACACATAATCAAATGACATCAATAATAAAATAATTACAAGCGTCTCCTCGTCGTAATCAACCAACGACGCAACCGACGCATCAACATAATTAGTAACGACAACATATTAACACATCATCACATTTAAATAATGACACATAATCTACAAGCATCAGGAAAGGCGATGCAAGATAAACTCATCATGAGTAAAAGTATTAAAAACTACTCAACAATGAAATCAATAATGTTGTATTCAATGTGTCAACAAAAAAGATGGCGACGCATAAACATAAATAGTGTTGCCGCTTAGCACATCATAATCATCTTGAAACAATTTACATCAATGATCAATCAGATAATGAATATAAAATGACTACCCGCCCAACCTACCTTGCAAGGTTAGGACCTCCAGGACACATAAGCAATGCTCAAGCCCAGGATCCAATTGGTTTTGACCATTAAGGCCTCAGGGCTGGCAATTGTTCTGAGGAACAAGCAGGTGTCTACATCCCACTAACAATCAAGTCCACATCAACTAGATGAATCACAATCCTAGTCATCAATTAATCATGACACAAAGGTAATCATCATCTTTATCAATCGTACATCAACATTTAAATATTCATTGTGCACGAGAGTAAACAGACTCTAGAACAATCAAGTGTCAATTTAAGTAATGGCGCAAGAGACAAGTAGTTACCCAATCAATCACATATCGACATAAATTCATGACATGAGATTAATCAACATTAAATTCAAAGGCACAAAGAATAATTATGAAGCCATCACACGCCCACTTAAATTAAGGCGCGCAAGGAAATTTTATTACTAAACTACTAATGCATCATTGTTATTGTAACGCGCATGAGTAATAAAAAACGTAAATGTTATGCGTCAATATTAGACCATAAATCCACGCAATCTAACCACTTATCCATTAGCATAGATGCAATCATCCGTCACATTAAATTTCGTTCACATAAAAAGTCTAATATCTAAACAATCATTCATTGCATCATAATTTCATTACGCACAAGAAGTATAATTACTCAATCATTTACACATCAACATTTAAGATGATTTATATCCTACTTACATGTCCATAAAAGGTTGTCAGTGAGGTTCACGTCTTATCTAAAATAATTCAATCTAGAGTTCAAGGTTGGCTTAAAATTCCATACAAGAATTTATGAAGACCCGACAATAAGTGATAAATAGTTCAAGGGTCACCTTACAATTCCATGGAAGGAATTCTAAGGAGGACCCAACTCAATTTAGTCTTGAGAGAGGACTTCAATGCTAAGTTTTTAAAACCCAAACTATCATTTAACATAGTGCGAGGAAATTCTATTACAAAATAATTCAATTTAGAGAACTCTTTTTTCCATCTTGACTAAAAACTATATATACTTCTACCAATACTCTATTTACCTCCACCAACATTCTGAGAAATTGCTCCTAACTACAAGACACATTATCTCTGTGAAGAGTTGTGCGACAAATCAGGGTAATCAGTATTAAAAAGAAAGTAGACACCTTAAAGACCTACATAATTCATATCGAAGCAGAATAGATGACAAACACTACAAACATACATATAACCTTGCTTCACTGCAACCACCTCCATATGACTTTAATATCTTGATAAATCATAAGGGACGGTTATCATTCTAAATTTTGCATTACACAATAAATTTGTTATTCAATTACTTCATCCTAAAATCAATATTTATAATCGGGGTAGATTTCAAACATTTAATAAGTGAGAAATCAATGCAGACAACCAATGGAGGCATTAAAATGTAGAAAATAAATGCAGGCATTCAATACGCAGGGTAAGATGAAACTGTTGGGTCAAAGGGTCAAGGTCTTGAGCCTTGGACTCCCAAAATGCAGAAACTGAAGATGCTAAGTCACTGAGAAAAAACTCATAGGTACTCACCCCCAAAAATTACTGAGAACATCCAGGATGGATTCCCTTGGTAAGGAAGGAAATTTTCCTTTGAATAAAAGATTAAAATATTTTCCAAGAAGGGAAAAACATAGAGTCTGTGAAGGGAAAAATGCAAAGTCCTTGGAGGGAAAAAAATGCAGAGAATCAAGCTAGACGCAGGGTGTTCTTTTCCCCAACATGCTGGGTGTTTTCCATGCCAATCGTAATGGAAGGAGGGTCATGAAAATTCTGGGCGAATTGGTTTAAAAACACAACAACATTTAACCCACATATAAAATAAATTAGATATCATGAAGAGAATGCAGAGGAATTAATCGAACTCAGAGAAAACTCCAGATGATGGAAGCTGGGAGAAAACCTTGGGGTAAAACGTAGAGAAGCACCATGTAAAAAATGCTAGGTAATTCGAAAAATTCGTAGGGTAATATGAGATAATTTGTTGAGGAATCCAAGGTATGATCGCTGGGCATTTGAAGAAAAATCATTGAGTAATCAAGGTAAACGTAGAGAATTTATAAGGGAGAAATGTTGAGTCTTTAAGGGGAGAGCTACGGACTTTAACGGGTGAAAAATAGTTGAGTCTTAGTGTGAAGGGGAAGAGCCTGTGATCTCCTCAAAACACAGAGATATGAAGTAAATTCACTGAGTAAGGGATTGAAGGCGTAGAGTTTAAAATTTCTGGGAAGAGGCGTAGGGTTTTAATATAAGTGAAGGCACCATAGGAGTATCTATGCTGGGTGATTTCTTCCTTGCAAATGTAGAGGTCCACCATGGGAAAATAAAAATGAAAAATGCAAAGGACATCAAGGAAACCTGTCAGAGATGAAAAAAGAACAATAATAAATAAAATAAAAATCGCAGGGCATGGAACCATAATGTGAGGATGATCAATTAATGTTAAATTCTTTGGGAAAATGGTTTTAAAACACCGAGGTTACTTGGATGCTAGACGAATGGTTTAAAACACAGAGAATTAATAAATCATAGAGGATGCAAGTGATAGAAGTTGCATAGGAAGCATTTGACAACCACCCGAATTCTCCAGACCATCAATCAATAGACTAATTCTAAAAACATAAACACAATAAAAAATTGATATAACGCAAATTCAAACGAAAATACTATGACCGACGAAGATAGGATTGATGACGATCTTGGAGACTGACGTTCTCTTCCCTCGTTCGCTTTCTAACTATTGAGACTTCACTGGTACCTCCCAACCAACGCTAGGGGTATTCTTCTCTCCCCTTAGCCCCCTGAGCCGCAAAGGGGCCATACACAAACACAACCAAAATACTCTAGCTCCTAGCTCACCTCGCAAGACAGAGCTACCACTCTCTCTCTCAAGATGGGTATCCCAACTCTCACAAGTAAAACCATTTATAATTTCAAACCTTACTCATACCAGTCATGATCCATTCCTCCTCTCCGCCATTTCCTTTATATATATATTTTTTAGTGACAACTTGTCATTGCACATTTAATTTGTTTTTTAATAATTTAATTAGGAATTAATTCCCCCATACACTTGTCACTTGTTCCCTTAGTTTCACTAATAAATCCATAATTTAATTAAATTAAATGTCAATTTCCCTCACCCAACCTAAAAGCGCTCCTAAAATAACTTCTAGCTGTCCCTTTATTCCCTCTATTTCCCTTTTACTGACTAATGTATTTCTAAAACTTAGTTTTGTTTAATTTAAGAAAGTTCTTTAGTTAGACTAGACTATATACCATTCTACACTTCCACATTCATTTTTACATGTATTTCCTTTCTTATCTTAATTTCCAATTTGGTGTTCTCTTGCACACATTTATATAATTAAAACTTTAGATATAACTTTTACTCTTTTAATTCCTAACTTGATTTTTCTTCATCCCTCATTTATTTAATTTATAATTTAATTTTAGTCTTCTTACCCACTTTAGAGTTAGGCTCAAATTTTTAAACTAGGCTTAGAATTTCTGAGGATATTTTATAATTAATAAAAGTTACTCGTTGAATAATTATTTAAGTACGACAATGTCAAAAAAAATTATTGTTTTCTAGGAACCTAGGTTCATTGACTCAAGTTTCATTTTATATCGCGACCTGCCCTTCAAGACGCACTATGTGCTCCAAGGGTGTCACTCACTTTTGATTCAAATTTTAACTACGCGACATGCCATTCAAGACGCACTACGTGCTCCAAGGGTGCCACTCGCCTTTAAATGGTTTTGGTAGTTCTCCAACCCTAGGAGTCAATACCCCATTCAGGTGAGCTTGTGAGATACTAAGGGCCTCTAAGGAATAAGGACTCTGCTTTATTGCTCGCTCCTTAGAGTCTTCATGAGCGATTGTCTCAGTCTTCCCTCATGACATCATGGATGTCTCGAACTAGGTAGTCGTTAACCTACAATTTGAGCCACGACAAGAGTGCTAGTAGGCTGTGGTAGGGTTGTCTCCACACCTCTCCCTCAATATCTTGTTTTTTTGCATGGCCCCTTTACTCCTTATGTGAGTTTGATCAATAAGCAATCATCATCTTTCATCCATCAATGAAACAATGTCAACTATCCATAAACAACATCATAATATACCCAATCATATGTCACATATACATAAATAGAAATATCCAAACCATATACAGTCCACTCCCTGACTCGATCCAGAGTCCAAGGAGGTCCATTGATGCCATCGACATCCTCAACCTGTCAAGTGTCCTGAACACTCAGGGGAAACTCGTCAATAGAATATGTCAATACATAGGCATCAAATAACATAGCATCATAATCATCAACATCATCATAAGAATCCATAAACGAAGAAACAACCATTTACTAAAACCGGATCACTTGCACGCAAGTGTCCTCAAAGAATAAGTCAAATCATGTGCACGAAAGAGAGGGATGTTACATACAAACGCTCTTGTTTTTAACTTCTTTTTGAAGTTTCAGAGTATATACATGAAGTGAATAAACCATCTGAGAATATCCAAATGTCTAACTTTCAAACAAAATGGAAATTGTTGGCACATATCATATGCATCCTCCTAGGTAGCTGAGTGTGGAATATAATTGTCCCACTAGACCTTGACCTCATCGACTATTCAACACCGTAGCTATCGAATGAAATGGTCAAGAATGTGGATTGGCTCTGCCGTGAGTGCACCCTCGTCTGACACCTACAAGGAAATCACATCAATCACATGTGTAGGATCACTAACATAATGTCTCAAAAAATATGCATGAAAAACATCGTGCATACACCTCAAAGAATGAGGCAAGGCTAGTCGATAGGAAACGAGCCCTTTCCTTCCCACAACTTCGAAAGGTACCACAAACCTAGGAGATATTTTATCACCCCTTCCAAAATTGATCGAACTCTTGTGCGATTTCACCCACAAGAAGAATCGATCGCCAACTTCATAACTATGGTCAATGTGATGTGCATCAGCATAGCTTTTCTGCTGATATTTCACCTCTTTAATTCTTTGTCTTATTGTTTGCAATTTCTCTTCCATTTCTTGGATCACTTCTAGTCCTACCAGGACCCTATCCTCAATTCGATCATCGATCAAAGGCGTCTGACACAGTCGCCTGTAGATAAACTCAATGTTTCCATCTTAACGGTACCTTGATAGTTGACGGTGTATGCCAACTCTACCAGTGGCAAGAACTCTCCCCAACATTTTCGTTAATTGATTGCATACATACACAACATATATTCCCAAAACTGGTTTTTTCCTTCGGTCTTCCTATCGGTCTCTAGGTGATATGTTATACTAAAGTTCAATTTTGTTCCCAAATCCTCTTGGTAACTAGTCCATAATCCTCTTGTAGCCACCAATCCTCTATCAGATAGTATTCTTTTTGGCATGCCATGCAATCTCACAATCTTGTTGATAAAACTCTAGCCATGTCTAGCGCCTGATACGTCGTACGCAAAGGAAGAAAATGTACAGTCTTCATCAGAGTGTCAACTACCATGATAATCGAGTCATGCCTCCTAGATGTCAGTGGAAATCCAACAATAAAGTCCAACAAAATGACCTATTAATTCGATTCTGAAATAATGTGTAGCTGTATTAATCTTTCCAGATGTCTATGTTCAGCTGACACTTGCTGAAATTCTAGACACCTTGCCATGTAGTTAACTATGTCTAGAAGAATAAGGCCTTAAGGTCTACCCTCATCTTTGTTACTCCTGGATGAGCCATTTATACTTCTCTATGAGACTTTATTGGGTTCAAAACTTCTCAATTCATCATTAGGGCGACATGTAAATCTAGTCATATTACCGCAACAATCCTTCCTTGTCCAATTATAACCTTCAAACCTTGGTACCTTCATGGTGTTTTGCACGATATTTTCCCTAACCTCTTTATACCAGTCATCGTCAAATTGTTTAGTTAGAATGTTTTCTTGAAGATTCATCAGAAGAGGTATCATCGAGAATATGCGTAGTATCTGACCCAATGCATTTGACACTATGTTCATTGTTCATTCAATGTAATTAATCGCAATCGTAATTCCTAAGTAATACTGACCAACGCTTTTGTCGCGCGTTCAAGTCATTTTGCGTAAAAAGTGTTGTATTCCACAGTGATATTTTGTTTGAAATTCCCCCCAATCAGATAGTGTCTCTACATTCTCCAAGCATACATAATGGCTAATAACTCCCAATAATGTGTTGCGTAGTTCTCCTCATGCCTTCTCAATTTCCTTGAGATGTAGTCGATCACATGTTCATGTTGCATCAATCATCCACATAAAACTTCCTTAGACACGTCTGTGCATACCAAGGAATCCCTGTCCAATTTGGGGACCTTCATTATCGATTTTGTCTCCAACAACCCAATGAGCTTTTGAAATTCTTCTGTGCACTTCTTAGTTCGTACTACATCTCGTTTTTCTTCTACAATTTCGTGATCAGATTTGCTATCTTCAAAAAATCTTCAATGAACCATCTATAATATCCTGCTAAACCTAAAATTTGTGTACTCTTGGTACGTTTGTCAGCACAAAACATTCCATAAAATCCTCTACCTTCACAGGATCCACAATGATGCCTTCGCTAGATATAACATGCCCTAAGCAATGAATCCTCAAGAGCATTGCGACAAATTCCCGTAATTTGTGTTACTGTAAACACTATAGTATTAGGCGCAAACATTCGTCTGTTCCTCTGTCATCTGGGTATATATCAACATGTCATCAATGATTACTTGAATGGATGTGTCCAAGTATTTGCAGAACACCCCATTCATCAAGCTCACAAATTTAGCCGGGGTGTTTGTTAGTTCGGAACGTAAAACAATAGACTCATAATGTGCAAACCCTTTCTTGAATGTGGTATTAGGAATATCCTCCTCTTTAATTCATAACTGGTAATAAACTAATCTCAAGTCGATCTTGAAAACACCATCGCGCCCTTCATTTGATCAACAAATCGTCTATTCTAGGAACTGAATACTGGTTGTTGATCGTCGCCTTATTCACTTGATGATAGTCAATACCGATTCTCCATGACCTGTCCTTCCTTATTATGAAAATACAGGAAAACCCCATGGTGAAACACATTGACGTAAGTCTCAATTCCAACAACTCCTTCTGTTGCATTTTCAACTCTTGTAAATAGGAGTTGACATCCTATAAGGCGTTCTTGCTATTGGTTCAGTTTCAGGTTTCAAGTTGATTGTAAACTCCAATCTCTCTTCCAAGCGAAAATCTTGGTAACTCTTCTGGAAATAAATCAACAAACTATCATACTACCAAAAGGTTTTCAAGTCCTTTTGTATTCCCTTGTCGTTCAATGCTAGGATTTCATATAGCTTGCATCCCTTGCGCATGCTCTTCTGTAGCTGTAGGGAAGAAATGAACCTCATATATACTCCATGTTTAATTCCTACAATTGCTCTTCTTTGTCCCTCATCTTTGGTCTTACTCAACCGCTTCATCTCATAGTCGAGTATCGCATCATGTGATTCCAACCATTCCACTTATGTGAGTCAGATTAGCAAGAAATCATCAACCTACATCCATCAATGAAACAATATCAAATATCCATAAACAACATCATAACATAATCGATCATATTTCACATATGCATAAATAAAATACTCAAACCAATAAAATCCACTCCCTAACTCAATCCATAGTCTAAGGAGGTCTGATGATGCCATCAACATCCTCAATCTATCAAGTGTCTTGCACACTCAGGGGAAACTCGTCAATATCATCTGTCAATACATAGATATCATACAACATAAATCATAATCCATCAACATCATGATAGGAATCCATGAGCGGAACATACAACCGTATACTAAAACTGGATCACTTGCAGGCAAGTATCCTCAAAGAATAAGTCAATAACATGTGCTCACAAGAGAGACATGTTACATACACCCCCTCTTGTTTTAAACTTCGTCCCAAAGTTGTACAGTACATAAATGCAATAAATGAAGCATCTGAAAAGGTATAAATGTCTAGCTATGAAATAAATATGGAAACTGTTGGTGCATATCATATGTTTCCTCCCAGGTAGCCAAGTGTTGATTGTAATTGTTCCACTGGACCTTGAGCTCATTAATTGTTCAATGTCATAGTTGTCGAATGCGATGGTCCATACAATCTCACAATCTCGCTGATAAAAACTCTAGATAAGTTTGGCACCTGATACATCGTACACATAAGAATAAAATGGTCACTCTTCATCATAGTTTCAAGTACCACAAAAATTGAGTCGTGCCTCCTTGTTGTCAACAACAATCCCACAATAAAGTCTATCGAAATGAACTCCCATTTCGATTCAAGAATAGTGTGTGGTTGTAGTAATCCTATCAGATGTCTATGTTCATCCCTTACTTGTTGACATTCTAGACACCTTGCCATATAGTTAACTATGTCTGTCTTCATTCCTTTCTAGAAGACTAAGGGCTTAAGGTCTTCCATCATCTCTGTGAGTCCTAGATGAGCCATGTACACTACTCTATGAGCTTCATTTAAGATCAAATTTCTCAATTTGTCATTAGGAAGTACATAAATCTGATCATTATACCTCATCAATCCTTCGTTTTCCAAAGTATATCGTTCAAATTTTGGTACCAACATGGTTTCTTGTCCGATATTTTCCTTAACCTCTTTATACCATTCAACGTCGTGTTATATAGTTAGAATATTTTCTCAAAGATTCGTCAGAAGAGGTATCACCGAAAATATGCATGGTCTCTGACTCAATGTATTTTGCCACTATGTTTACTGTTCCTTTTATGTAAGAAATCTCAAAATTGTACTCGCTAAGAAGTTCTGACCAACTCCTTTGTCTCACGTTCAAGTCAATTTGCGTAAAAATGTGTTGCAAACCACAATGGTCTGTCTTTAGTTTGAATTTCCATTCAATTAGGTAGTGTCTCCACACTCTCAGGGAATACATAATGGAAAATAACTCCAAATCATGCATAGCGTAGTTCTCTTCATGATTTCTTAATTTCATTGAGATGTAAGTGATCACTCGATCATCTTGCATCAAGACTCTCCCTAAGCCTTCCTTGGATGCGTCTGTGCATACCAAGAACTCCTTGTCCATGTCGAGGAATTTTAGTATCGACGTTGTCGTCAATAGCTCCTTGAGCCTTCGAAATGTTTCCGTGAATTTCTCGGTCCATACAAACTTCTTGTTTCTCTTCTACAATTTCGTGATCGAGTTTGCTATTTTCGAAAAATGTTTGAGGAACCATTGATAATATCCTGCTAAACCCATGAAGCTACATACTTCTTGTATGTTCGTCGGTGCAAGACATTCCATATTAGCTTCTACCTTCGCTGGATCACAATGATTCCTTTGTCGAAGATAGCATGCCCCAAGTAATGAATCCTCGAATGATAAAAAGATCATTTCAATAGTTCCTGTATAATTTTTTTTCTCATAAACACTATAGTACCAAGTGAAAATGTTCACCATGTTCTTTAGTCTTCCAAGAACATATCAATATGTTGTCAATGAATACTTGAACAAACTTGTCCAAGTATTCATGGAACACCCTATTCATCAAGCTCATGAATACCCCTGGGGCGTTTGTCAATCCAAATGATAAAATGGTAAACTCATAATGCCCGAATCTCATCTTGAATGTGGTATTAGGAATCTCTTCCTCCTTAATTCATAACTGGGGATATCATGATCTTAATTCGATCTTTGAAAACACAGTCATACCCTTCATTTGGTCAAACAAATCGTCTATTCTTGGAAACAGATACTAGTTCTTGATCATTGCCTTGTTTAATTCATGATAGTCAATACAAAGTCTCCATAACCCATCCTTCTTCCATATGAAAATAACAGGCATGCCCCAAGGTGACACACTTGGACGTATAAGTCCTAGGTGCAACAACTCCTTCAATTGCATTTCCAACTCCTATTACTCAGGGGTCAAAATACAATAAGGCGTTCTTTCTATCAGTTCAATTCCAGTTTTTAAGTCGATGGTAAATTCCATCTCTCTTTCGGGCGAAAAACCTGGTAACTCTTCTGGGAACATGTCCGCAAACTCTCGCACTACCAGAGGGTTTTCTAATCCTTCTGCCATGCCCTTGTCATTCAATGCTAATATTACATATATCTTACATCCTTTGCACATTCTCTTCCATAGTTGTAGGGAAGAAATGAACCTTAAGGAAACTCCCTAGTTTCTTCCTTCAATCACTCATCCCTATCCCTCATCATCTATCAAACTTAACCATTTTGTCTTATAGTTGAGTATCACATCATGTGATTCTAACCAGTCCATATCGATCACAATGTCATAATATCCTAATATCGTGACGTACATGTTGGTATTTGTTACAAAATCTCCCAGGTTGAGGCTGCAGTATGTAACCTTTCCTCCAACCTTTTTCTTGGCACCCGAAGCCATTTCCATGTAGCTAAAATCGTCCTACTCAACTACATTTACCTTAATTATTTTTAGTGTTACGCTAGAAATAAATCTCTTTGTAGCACCAAGATCTATCAAAATACTAAAGGTATGGTTAGAAATGGCACCTGAAGTCTCTAGCATAGTAGACTGGTGCTCGACTTGGTGGTTATTCACCGCTACATGAATCTGGTGAGCCTTTCCCAAATATCCAATTTTAGTGTGTGCATATGACCCGGTTTCTCTAGCCCTCTCAACCAAACAATCACACCGGAAATGTGGCTCTCCAAATGTCCAACATCCAGTGTTTGGTCCAGTAGTCCTGGTCCCTGAAGTAGAAGTTGTTGGCCCACCAGCATGAAACCTTGGTCTGTTCTGCTAAACAGGCCTAAATTGTTTCTTCTACGGATGACGTTGTTGTTGGTGTTGTGGTCCTCTATAGAGAATCTGCTACTGAGGAGTCGATTCTCGTGGTGTCATGAACGTGGATCCTCTTAGAGTATCTTGAAACCCTGATGAATGTCTAGCTAGTGTATGATGTTATTGTGCACTAGATGTCACCTATCCCATTCGTCTCGCAGGAGTCCTACCATGACCCCCGCTGATCATCTCTTCCTCAACTATGAGGGCCTTCTCGACTGCATCGTGAAACTTTTAAGTCATTATGATCCTCACTTTCATATGAATGTTGATGTTAATACCAAACACAAACTTGTTGACCTTAATCTTCTCGGTGTTCATATGTAGAGCATACCTAAGAAGCCCCATGAATCGAGCCTCATACTCAGGCACCATACGACCACCCTGTCACAAGGCATTGAACTCTTTGAGTTGACGCTCAATGAAATCCTCTGACAAATACCTCTCCTAGAACCGTTCCTTGAATAGTTACCATGACACATATTCGACGACCATGTTCAGTTGTGGTAGGAGTGTCTTCTACCATAGAAGAGCGCTTCCCTTTAGCTAAAATATCTCCATGTGGACTTTCATTTTGGAAGTGTAGTCGTGAAGTGTGAAGCACATCATCATGTTATCCAACAATGCCTTGGTGGCTGCACCATCTGTGGCACCCAAGAACTCAAGAAACTTGACCTTCTCGAGTTCTTTTTGAATGTTTCCAGTACCAACTAGGGCACGCTATGGACCCTCAAGGGGTACAGGTGCCCTGGCCTCATCTCTATCTAGTCGGTTAATCAAGGCCTCTGACATCCTCTGAAAGGACCTCATCAACCCAACCCTATCCCCCACAACAACCTACTCCTGTCCAATGAATTGTTCTTCTCCTTGGGGATTAGACCCCTCTGGCATGGATGCTACTAAAGGCGTCACACCTCCTCCCCCAACACCACGTCATCTTCCTTCGCAACGTCCTCTAACTATGATTACCTGCAGGGACATAATTCAATTTAGTTAGCAATAATTTATTAATCAAGTTTTTGATACAGTGGAAGGCGTAATGATCCCAAGTCATGCAGGTCAATTTTCTCTGATGCCATATGAAATGAACCCTCTATTATGAATAAGAAAATCGAAGCACAATAGGTAATTTTTTTTAGCATTAGGAAAATAACGTCAACAAATAATTCAAACAAAGTGTAATCAAATGAAATCATAGTTAAAAGGATTAAAAGCGACTCATCGTCGTAATCAAATAACCTCGCAACCAATGCATCAACATAATTATTAATGACACATAATGAATACATCATCACATTTAGACAACGACACATGATCAATAAGCATCATAAATGGAGATGCAAGATCAACTCATCACGATCAACTGGAATCATCAATACTTTTAATCAGTCAAATCATCACATAAATACAACATAATATAACATAAGGATAACATAAATATAACATAAAGATATCATAAAGATGACATAAATATACTACTCGCCCAACCTACTCTGCAAGATTAGGACCTCCAAGACACATAAGCAACGTCAAGCCCATGATTCATCCGATTGATTTTGACCATTTAAGGTCTCAGGGCTAGCGATGGTTCTAAGGAATAAGGAGGTGTCTACATCCCATTAACACAATCAAGTAGAAAACCAACTAGCTAAATCAACAACATAAACTATATTCAATGGCGCAATAGTGTTCTAATAACCAATCACACATCACATAAATTCGAAGGTGCAAGAGAATTTAATTACTAAATCAATCATACAATGACATATGTTAAGGAACAAATTTAATCAACATTATTTTATTTTCAAGGCGCAAAAACAGAGATCTACTTTACTTCAAGAAGTGGTTAATCAATCATTGAATTAAAAAATAATCAACACAATTTCAAGGTGCGAGCACGATCTAATTATCAAATTAAACATAATCAACATCAATCAATCCGTGCAATTAATCTAAGCACTTATGAAATTATACATCAACATGGTTACAATGCGCATGAGTAATCTAAAGCATAATCATTTAGGCATCATCATTAGTCCATAGCACAAAACAACCTATTTACTTAATAGTCGGCATAATCCTTGGCGCAAGGGAAATCATCGATTTCCTTCCTAGCGAAAAATAATTCTAATCATATGACCAATCATACATCATTAATCAATTCATAGCGCAAGTAATTTACTACGACTTTGCAATCACTAACAATTTCTCAGGAGCTAAACAAAACATTGTAATATTCACCTACGCAATTACTTCAACATAACTATTTAATCATCTAGAAACAAGAATAAATCCTACGCTCCTTAAGCTAATCTACCAAGAAGTTTTAAACTTTTCCTATACCAATAGTTTAAAGGGTGCAAGCTATCAAGTAATGGCGTCTAAGTGTACTAGTTAGTTTCTCAATTTGCACAATACTCTTATTAAATCAAATGATGTAACATTTACACAAAATGGAAGTAATGTTCTTTTGCACAAAAGTAATCCCCATTTTATCAACAAGGTGTAATGATATATCACCATCTATGTGACGTTGTTGTAGCGAAGCAACATGTTGTGCATACAAATTATTTTCTATCTTAACTGAAATTGCACAACTTGTGCAACTCCTCGCGAATACTAAATGCGTGAGGCACATTATGTATTCATTATGACTCACGCTTGACACTAAAGATAATCATTAAAGTAAAATCACTTTATAAAAATTTCCAAATGAAATGTTTATTCAATTAAAATAATTACTGCATAAATTTTAATGAGAACAACCCTAATGCTCATATAATTTGTTATTACAAGTACGAGAACTCATTCTCAAGTAAAAAGAGTGTGTGGTGTAGTTCCTTTAGGAACATCAAGTAAGCATTCTCGCATTCCAAGGTGTCCTCGACAACACCCTATTAAAATAAGAAAATATTTGACCCTAGCATATATTAAGGAAGGTTGTCCAAAATCAAAGGAAAAATCTAATTTTTGCATTCTTGGCTCCTCATAGAATTATTTGTCAAAATTTTATCCACAGGAGAGATCCATCACCAACATTGTCATTTATTAAGACTTGAAATGCTTATTAATGTCGTTGGCAGTAAATTACTAAATCTGGTCGACAAGATTCGCTCCTGGGCGATCTCTTCCATTGACTGGAAGTACTGAGTCGCTGGCAGTCTTCTACACATTCCGGGAAAGTGGAAATGCAGTCTGAAAATCGTCTGAAAATCGTTGCATGTCCAGGAAGATGGTAATAGTCAAGAACTGTTCGAGATGGATAAAATGCAGGGGTTAAACATTCCAAAATCGTCATGCTGAGAAGGCAAAAACACACTCAAGATTTGGGGGACACGCAAAGGAACTAAGAGGAAAGATTTGGGAGTATTCCTCAATGAAAATGCAGGAATAAAAAGGTAAAAAAATTGGGAAATGAATGAAGGCACTGAGTTGTGATATCCTCAGAAAAATGTAGAGATCCTAAAGTAGAAATGCTGGGAAATAAATGACGGAACCGAATCGTGATCTCCTCCGAAAAACGCAGAGTATTAAGATTAAATTGCATAGAAATAATAAGGGAATTTGTTGAGTCTTTAAAGGGAAAAACAAAAGGACTTTAAAGGAAGTTTCGCAGTCTTTAAAGGTGAATGCAGAGCGTCCCCTCCCAGACACACAGTATCTTTACATGCCAAAAATTAGAGAAACAAAAAAAACAACACTGAGAAAGGAAATAAACACAAGGTTACACTTTCCCCCTCAATGCAGAGGCAAAAAAATCATGGAGAAAGAGAGATGCAACTTGTTGGAAAAAGGAAAGAAAGGGAAACACAGAGAAGGCCATGGGAATTCACATGGCCATACGCCTAGGGCTGGAAAAGGTTAATACAAGGAAAAACGTCGATAGGAAGATGCAAATCATTTAAGCTGATATTGACAGGGAGAAGCGATCGAATCCCCATTTTAAAATGAAAGAAAGGAACTAATTTACAATTAATACTCACACCAGGTGCAATGATTTCTAATTTAAAATAAAGGTAATGAACTAAACCTTTAATTCGGAATCACATCAGGCATGAGATTTGTAATTAAAAATGAAGGCAATGAACATTTTATTTTTTATTTTTGAGGATCACACCGGGCACAATCGACCACCGTAATGTTTAATTCCAGCTTCAACTTAACAATACAAACATTTTTTTTTGGAAAATTCTAATTAACAATTCAGTGTTATTACAATAAAAATATAAAGTATCGAGACCCATGAAGAATATTTTGCAGATGTCTCTTGCCGCGTCACCCGACTTTACCGGTACCTCCTAGCCAACGCTAGGGGTACTCTTCTTCCCCCTTAGCCCCCGAAACCGCAAAAGGGCCACGCACAAACACAACCAGAATCCTCTATCTCCCAGCTCGCCTTGCAAGGTAAAGCCACCACTCTGTCTCTTGAATTGGGTATCCCAACTCTCACAAGTAAAACCGGTCTGAATTTTTGGAGAATAACCTTACTCATAACTAGTCTCTCCCCATTCCTCCTCTCAGCGATTTGTTTTATAGAATTTCCTTAGTGACAACTTTTCATTTTCACATTTAATTCATTTTTTAAAATTTAATTAGGAATTATTCCCCCCATACACTTGTCACCTATTCCCTTAGTTGCAAAATTAAATCCACAATTTAATTTAATTAAAAGTAAATTTCCCTCACCCATCCTAAAAGTTCTCCTAAAATCACTTCTAGTTGTCTCTTTATTCCCTTTATTCCCAATTAATGATTGATGCCTTTTTAAAATTGGGTTGAGTTAAAATAGGAATGTTCTCTTGTTAAACTAGGCTCTAGATAGGTTTCTATGCTTACACATTCTTTTATTCTTTATTCCTTTCCTATTTTAATTTCTAATTTGGTATTTACTTGCACAAGTGTATTAAATCACTCCTTTAGATTTATTTTTTTATTTTCATTGATTCTTAAATTGATTTATTTCATCCCCTCATTATTTAATTTATAAAATTAGTTTTTTTTTCCTCTCATTAACTTAGACTTAGTCTTAGTTAAATTTTTATTTGCAACGACTTAGACCATTAGGGATTATGATTAATAAATTTAGTCTTTGATTAATTACAAGTTTAACATTCGCTCAAATTTTTCTAGGTCACCTAGATTCATTGACTCACTCTTTTTTCAAAAACAGGGACACACCCTTCAAGAAGCACTCTGTGCTCCAAGGGTACCACTTGCCTTTGATTCAAATTTTAATTACGCGACATGCCATTCAAGAAACACTCTATGCTCCAAGGGTGCCACTCGCCTTTGATTGGTTTTGGTAGTTTTCGAATCCTTGAGGTCAATACTCCATTCATGCGACCTTGTGAGAGGCTAAGGGCCTCTAAGGAATAAAAAAGTTTCCTTATTGCACTCCCCTTAGAATATTCATTAGCGACTGTCTTAGTATGCCCTCACAACATCATGGATCTCTCAAACGAGGTAATCGTTAACCTACAATTCGATCCATGGTGGGAGTGCTAGTAGGTTGTGACAAGGATGTTGCCACACCTCTCCATCAATATATAGTTGTTGTTCATGGGCCCTTTACTCCTTATGTGAGTCATATTAGCAAGAAATCATCATCATGCATCCATCAACAAAACAATGTCAAAGATCCATAAACAACATCCAAGGAGGTTTGGTGATTCCATCGACATCCTCAATCTCTCAAGTGTCCTGCACACTCAAGGGAAACTCTTCAATAGCATTTTTCAATACATGGAAATCATAATCCATCAACATCATCATAGGAATATATAAGCGAAACAAACAACCATATACTAAAATTGGATCAGTTGCACGAAAGTTTCCTCAAAGAATTAGTCAATAACTTGTGCTTGCAAGAGCGGGATGTTACAAACTCGAGGGAGAGTTTCCAATATGAACAATGATTAACATGGTAGTGGACAATACTTTAATGCAATTTTGGAAATTAATTGATATGGAAAGAGGTTGTGTCATCCATTTCACTATTTTTTTCCCATCCCAACCCTTCAAACATTCATCTTCCAAATATTTAGGTGTGGCTTTGAAGGCAATGGAATTCCAATAAATTTAAAGATCACGACCACCCTTTGCCTTCAAAACATTATCTTCATCAATGGTGAGGAATGAATCATCATCAATGTGCATAGTATTTCAACAATGGTGAGGAATGAATCATCATCAACGAGATTAGTATTTGAATTGGTTATTTGAAATAAAAGCATCACAAAATATTTATAAACATTTGTTATAATCACAAGAGGTTTGATCTTTTTAAATGTTCAAAAATAAATTATCATAAAAAATATCATTACAAAGAAAACACAAATTAGTGGAGGTTTTAACAAAAAAAAATTCTTGGTGTGCTTAAAATAGTAAATCACAACCTGTTGATGAGAGTAAGTGACACACTGTCAACTGGAAGGTAAAATCTAGACCGGGGTTGTCTAAATAACCCAATACATTTAGAATGAAATGACCCGACATGTTTAATGGCTCCATTGACCAACTAAAGTCCTAAAAATAATAAAAGAAATGAAACTAATCTATAAAGATATAATACTGAGAATATAATTTTAATAATTTACAAACGTCAAAATAGAAAGATGGAATATGTGCATATGATTATAAACAATGCATATACAATTTACAAGATTTACTGGATATCTTGCGAAATAGATGTTTTTGAAAGTGTTTATAAAGGAGATAAAGAAAGCACATACATTTTTTTGTTTTTTGTTTAATATTTAAAATCTAAAAAAAAAACTAAAGAATACTAAATGAATATTATTGAAACAAGAATAGATGAACAACCAAAGGTAATTCAAGTTGTTCCTATTTCATTGATAAAGAAACTAACTAAAGAACTAGTAAACTAACCTTTGATTAATCAATTAAAATGAATTTATCCTCCTGTGCAATTCAAGCTCCTAGTTGTCCTTCTTATGAGAGAAACCTGTAATAGAACGGTGTTAATACTTCCATAACAAACTCAAAGGTTGTTTGGAACAAGAATATAACAACAGACTAATAAATATATAGATCTGGTGATCTTATAATAATGAACACTTGTAATAAAGGAAACTCAATACAAAGAATTCATATAATCCATCATCCAATATCCAACATAAATCAACAATATTTAAATGAAATATTGATCACAGATGTAATATGGACAACAAATTACAGACATAATTAAAGTGTTGAGTAATATGAAATGTCACACGATATCCAAACTAAATCTATATCAAACATAATAACATTTCATTAGATAGAGGCAAAAACATAATGGGTAAGCGTCACACAGGTCTAAAGCCATGTAGTGAACAACTTCTCCATATCAATCTTCAGAGTCATATGTCCATAATGTGCCCAGGCCAAAATATGTCTTCACTACTAAGAGTGATCAATATTTAAACTAGTTTATGATCCACATGCTCTTATCTTACAAGATAGAGTTGAATCCACAAAAATTAATAGTATTACAAAAATGTAACGAACCGCCCCGTTACGACAACCATTCTAGTGACAGGTGCAAATTTTTTTTTTGAAGTGTGTGTGTGCGTATATACACGGAAACAACCAGGATGAACATCAGAATATGACCAAGACGCACGATACGTAACCATATGCATAAATGAAGATCACACGACAGTAAAACTGACTTCCAAATACGACTGACCACCCGCCCGTCCTACCCTGCAAGGTTAGGACCTCCAAGACACATAATCAACGCTCAAGCCCGGTTTCCCATCGTCTTTAACCATTTAAGGTCTCAGGGCTGGCGACTGTTCTGAGGAACATGGAGGTGTCTACTTCCCACCCAAACACAATCGACCAAGTAACCAACTGACCACAATTAAGTGCAACATCCATAGGAAGAACAAGTGCGCTCTTTACGGGAGGCGCGCGACAAGGACTCTGACAACGAACAATAAATTGATGACGAGGCAATGTCTAATACTCATATGTCCCGATTCTTCATATCATCTCACCTTGCCTCCAAGATTCATACCATACCATACCAAGGCCTTCCCATATTGCGTTCTAAACATCATTAATAGCATTCCCTTCCACAAATATTAACAATGCGAGACCCAGTATTATCAATGCAGTTAACAATATTAACATTACACTTAGCGTCATCATTAACAATTCAATTTAAACCATTCCTGACATAATTAAACCAGTACCATCATTGTAATTAACAATTCAATTAAAGCAAGTACTAACAATATACATCATACTCGAAGTGACATCCTAATTAGAGATGGTAGGAAATAAAATAACCCTATTTAAATTGCCACCTTTGAATAAAAAGAGATGACCCGTAATAGTGTTAAACTGGCAAGGGTAACAATTTATTGTGAGCCCATACCTATAAATAGCTTCACAATTGAAATTATTCAACATAACCGCCTACTTTAAACTACAACATAACTTCGTAATAAGCAAAGGCATTACATCAATTAACCCTCATATAAAGACATCATTAAATAAGAAAAATAAGACACTATTAAATATTAGTAATTTAGAATGGACATTATTAAATGAAGACATTGCTAAATAAGGACACTAATTAATAATGGTACTTTCGAAAGGACCCTGTATAAGATATTTTAAGGCATCCACTAAGGATCGACCTTCTAAAAGGGAAAACAGCATCAATTAAAATTTCCACCGCATGCAAGGGTAACCTCGCATTGCCAGATACATTACGATCGCTTGTTTAGAGGGGGCACTGGGTTTCGACAGCCCTATGGCAAAGACAATACATAGCTAACCTTTAATATGAAAAATTGTCGAAATTAAAAGAACGATATTAGAACGACTCCTTTTAAACATTCTACTAAGTAATGCAATTAAGAAGGATCGGTAAGCAATAACCATAATCGAGGGTAAGGTAGAGTGGTATCCAAGGTAATCATGTCACCCCTATCAAGTAGCAATACGGCCTCAACCGAAATCCTAAAATAACTAAGGGAACAGCAGGTACTACCAATCCCTAACTGTTGACACGTTTTAAGCAATTAAAGGACCCAGCAATTTAAGGACCGCAACCGTATTTAAAACTATATTTTAAACAGCAATTTAAACAACAATAGAACAACAATATTATACGAAGTATTATTTGGGAACAACACCAGTGCTAGAACGATAATGTTAAACTATAGAACAGAACAGAACAAATATAGAACAACAATCTTGAACGATGATTTAAACGATAAATTTTAACGATAATTTTAAACGATAATTTTAACTATAGAACAGAACAGAACATTTATAGAACAACAAATTGAATGATAATTTTGAACGATAATTTTAAACTGTAGAACAGAGCAGGACGAATATAGAACAACAATTTTAAACTATAAAATTGGGAATAGCACCAGTGCTAAATGATAATTTAACGGAAGCATCAGTAATTAACCCGATATATATATAAACAGCAAAATTAGAATGGTAACCTGAGAAGAGCGAATAAGGGAAGGGCAAATGTCCCAAGATACGGTTTAAGAAAAACAGACTCAGGACTGAAATTAGAAAGGCAATAAGGCTTACGATGTCACTACCATCAGCACTGACCACGAGGCAATTATTAGGGTGTCCGAGCATGGGATTTCAAGGGAGCCAAATTCGCAGGTCTGGCAGGTGGTCATTAGATTCCCGATACTGTAGCTGCATTTATCCTTCGTTTTACCTTACATTATATAAGGCACAATATATTGTCAGTTGAGTAACAGCCGTGACAGAAATGTCAGTGGGTTCTGCAACGGAAGGGAGGAAAGGTGTAACACGTGGGTATCCAGCGCGACTGCACAGGATTTTGGTCCCCTACAGGAACGCTGCCGCGCAGCCGAGAGAACGGTTAGAGGCAAGGGATGCGGAGTCGCCAGGAAGACGATACCCAGGAGGAGAGCATGCAAAATTAGGGAAGAATCAGCAAAACGCAACGAAGGTCCTCACGGTCGACGCTGAGGTAAAGGCCATACGCAAGGGAAAGAATTTGATCGCAGAAGCTAAGCTGCTCCACCAGACACTGAGGAAAAAGAGGTTCAACAGGCTGGGTGAACATCATCGCTAGAGGGAGGGAAGGAAACAAAAACGCAAGGGCCACGGCGCGAGTTCGCGGGTAGCATCCCTGTAAGAGTAAAAACAGCGCAGCGTACAGAGGTAAAAAGGCAGCTGTGGAAAAATAAAATAAAATACCAACCTTCCCAAGAAGGGGAATTCCCAGAAGTTAATGACGTCAAACCAACAGAATACTAAGTGGCCGGGAAGGGCTGTGAACCCCTTTAATAGAATACAGTCGGTAATGTCAAGAAGTTTAAGTAAAAAGGGATGGCATAATCGGTTTTACCATCGACGAAGTAATATTACGCGTGTAAACCCAATCTGAGTCCCTGAGTTAAACGCTGGCTTGGCTGTCGAGGTTTCATAAAAATCGCAGGTCCCAAAACTTACAGATCACTTCCAAGAAGAAGGAGGACAGGGTGTAAGGATGATAGCTTCCATTCGTACTGAAGGAAGAATAGCTGCAAAGAAATCGCTGCCAACTTAAGGGCTCAATGCCATTCAGAGGTTATAAATTTCACTGTACAACATCTTCATACAGGTTAAAATCGTAGTAATCGATGGCTCACGGCATAAGTTCGCAGGATATAAGCGAATTAGATACTAATGAAGAAAATTTAAATCGCTTCCAATGAATCTTTAACTTTCCATTAAAAGGACGTGCAGCCCATTAAATTCGATTTCTGGGCGAAAAACATATTAAGGGGATTTAAAAAGGCTTAAGCCAAACTGGATTGATGTCCAGCAAAACACAGTCGATAGATTTAATAGGAGTCGACATGCAATTCGTTAAAACATCGCTGGGAAAAAGGGGAGGTCGCTGGATAGTAACCATTTTTAAATAAATTTAAAAAAACTCCTAGGATTGAATGGACACCCACAGTAACGCTTTCAAGGATGCAAGTACATGTAACGTCCTATCACTCGAACATTTAAATCAAGGGTTGCAACAGCTACACTTAAATTTGCAGAGGAGACATTTCAATTCAAATTAACAAATATATTAAACGAGCGTACCAGGTTTCTCGTGCCGGCCTAGTAAGTTGTCCGCGTCTCGATCGACGTCCCGCGCTCCTCGTCCTCCGCTTGCCGACCACTGAATGCTCAC
>ML777090.1:193310-251715 GCA_009831015.1 Picea engelmannii
CAGATCATGTCAAACAACATATCATATAATCAATAGTATATCATCAAACGAAGCAATATCATCCTAAATGAAACAACTCAAATACCCCACTCCCTGACTCAATCCGGAGCCCAAGGGAGTTCCACAGATGCCTCTGCATCCTCTAGGTCTGACACCCTGCACACTCAAAGAAACTGAGTCAGCAGCACCTGTCTACACCATGGTAGTAAAAACATCATGTCATATAACTCAACGCATCATAAATGAGAGAAAAAGTTTTATCATCATAAAATCCGGATCACTTGCGAGCAAGTGTCCTCAAATAATAGGTTCGGTAAGTGCGCCAGAGCGGGATGTTACACATATGTCCATAATGTGCCCAGGCCAAAATATGTCTTCACTACTAAGAGTGATCAATATTTAAACTAGTTTATGATCCACATGCTCTTATCTTACAAGATAGAGTTGAATCCACAAAAATTAATAGTATTACAAAAATAGTGAAACTAGAAACTACTCATGTATGAGTTGGTTTGTAAAAATAAACTAAAGTTTTATAAAAATAAAAGACATAAAATATTGAATAATAGAGCTTATGATCCAAGGTGTTTTCTCCATGCAATCAGCATCATTATCATCAATTTCCTCTAGATAACACAACATATTTGATATTCAAAAAACAATGTTAACTATTATTCAAAAATAGACTAGCTACAGAATCATAAATTATGTTGCTAGTCTTATTATTAGCAAACAAAATCAAAATTAAATCTCCCTATTTTGATTTTTCATTACAGAATGGAATAAAATGAAACAAAATCATTTTTACCATTATAAATTAGCAAATCAAGGATCAAGCAATTCTGAATTTATGATGGCTTTGAAACTGGTTGTATTTTTTATGATGATATTACCGAACTTCTTGAGTCTTTTATTTTCCCTTTCAGTGTGTGCTTTCAATTTATGGTTCTCTCATTCCAATAGAGAATTCCAAGCAACTAGGAGTTTTACTTGAGCCTGTAAGAGCAGAATATCTCTATAATAATTCTCTATCCAATCTAAGCAACTGTCACAATGCACTGGTGCAGTGGAAAACCAATGTGGAATATAGTCGGCAATAGGTACTTCCTATTTTCCTGTGGCTTGTTTCAGGGCATGACCAATGCCGGTAAAACTGTCTTTTCCTTTCAGACACAGGGGTAATCTAGACACAAAGTCATACTATTCAATCTGTGTAATAGCCTCGCTCCCGGGACATTGGTTATATGCATCTTCCTAAGCCAAGAAATTATTTATCTCTTGATATGAGTACTGATCATTGACCTCGATCATAGAGATCGAGCTCAAATGATCTCTTTTACAATTCATTAAAATTCTAGAAATCAATCGACTAGACCTCTTATTCGTAAAATTCAAATCCAAACTCTATTGTTTCTTTCCCTTACGAGTTTTCTTTACAACATGCTTATCATTACTTTTTAGATTAGGTCCGTTCATAGGCACAAGAGAAGATTTTCCTTTCAATTCGCCCACTACCTGTTCCAATGATTTCCTGGACGAAAACATACATGGTAATTTCTTAACCACAGGGGTTTCCACAACAATAGATGTTGGTTCATTAAATTTGAAGCCATAGGTGAACTGAAAACCTGGCTTTTGGTCACTGGTTTGTCCAAATTGGGGTTTACAATTAAAGGCGGTTTGACTGTATTATTGACCTGGGTGAAGTCATTTCGGATCAAGAAACTCTCCCAATTGTCACCGATTTGGGACAGGTGATAAACCAATAGAATTTTAACGAGCCCGTGATGAAAAGGACTCAAAAGAGATTTCGTGCTCTGTCTCTTATAGTGTTTAGACATTCTGTAAAGGCTTATTAACGAGTAGAACGACATGTTACATTCAAACCCTATGAATAACATAAGCAATCAAATGTGATATAGAAAAACCAACCCATACCAGCCTTCACATGTGATAAATTGTTTCAAAATTAAAATGAGGCTGTGACATCTAGGTTTTAGAAAAACAATGGGAATACCTTTTGGAAAACAAATGGATTTGTGGGAAACCATGAACAAGCTCCATGGAACATCCTCAATTTTAGCATTCTTAAACCACTTTTCACCTTTCAATGGGAGTCTCGTCGCCAGACTTATGAAATATTCTGTTATTTCTATCTGCACATCCCCAACCTTGGCCCTAAAACCGTCAAAATTATGTCCAAAGGCCTATGAATCCGATAGGTTGTAGCCTTCAAATTTCCTGAGGAAGACATCCCAACCGTGAGCCTTCAAGTCTTCTATGGCGTCATCATGGGAAAGAAGTGCTTGGCTATCATTCGGATTGATTCGAACCACATGTTCCATTGCCATCGTGAAATAGATACAATGGCTATCACATGAGGTAGGTTTTGGCTTCCAAAAGATGAGCAACAAAGAGAGGTTTGTGCGAAATGTAATGGCACGAAAACTACAAAGTTTGGGGACTGTCATAACTCAGAAAAATGAGTTGGTGAAAATGAAAAATGGAGGGTTTGTAGAACTATCATCCATTACCCATGATGAATACCAAAACCCTCCAACAGTACTAAACCCCAATTCGCATAATGAATGATCTCATTAATGCTCAGGACAACAAGGTGGATTGACATTGTGGGTAATGCATGCTTGTACCAAGCGATATGAGTGTTAATATGACTGTTGAGATCATGATATTCATATTAAATGTTAAACCGTTGTTTTGTGCATTCAGACATTTCTTAAATTTAAACCAACGATTCAACCATAGAGCCAATTAAGTCAGGATACCCGTAATACATAAAAAACATGATAGTGAATCGATCAATAAGTTCGTAAAACTTGAAACTTAGCAATTTATGGGTGCCTTCAAAGTAAAATTTATTAGGTAGAAGATATAAAGCCCAAACCAATTTTTTTTATTTAAATTCATGCTTACAGTCATGAATTTAAAAAAAAAAAAAAACAATCGAAAATTCAACGAAAAACTCAATGAGATAAGATAATCCCAATCATTGCCTCGAAGCTAAGAAACATAAGCATTTATAAATGAAAGGTCGTGGCAGCTACAAAAAGGTATAATCTCTTTGTGGCGATTTAAATGCGATGCAAATCGACAGATATTGTTGGTTGCTAAAACAATCGTGCATAACCATTTAATACACATTGGTGTGTATTATATTTCTGAAAATATCGATGCTTTGTATATGGTTGAACATCAGTTTCTATATATCCTTACTGATAATGAGGCATTGGTAATGATAATGGTAACAATGAATGCAATGGTATTGGTATTGTTGAAGGCACATGGTCTCTACTTAGTGAATATGTGAAATAACACATGTGATCATGGGATATTAAAGAATATCTTCAGTTTCACTAGATATTGATAAATACCTGTCAAAATCCTTTTGTTGGACCCCTCTCCCAATACATGTTTCCAATAAAAAAAAATATTTTTACTAGATAGCCCCTATTTTTAATAGATATCTCTTCTTATTCCCCTTAGTACATATAAACCCCCAATACCATGCATTCCCCACCCTTCAATAACTAAAATATATTGACTCTATTTTTCATAATTTTAAAACCCCCCTTATGAATGAACGTGATAAGATATTGGTCAACAAGGTGATTCCCTTGTTGTTCAAGGTAATTGTGTTGTTTTAGTTCGGAGGATTATTGTTATTACCACAATTATTACCACAGGTGCGTCCATACATTTTGTTTGCACTATTGCATGCTAGAATGTTGTGCACACCAATGTATTTATTTAAATAGAATGCCTTGGTGCATAGCAATGATGAGATTTAATGATTAGTATAAAATATTAAAATGCACTAGTGTGTAACAATCATTGAGATGCATCAAAATGTTTTATTAATGATTGTTCTCACATGTCAGATACAACATCTTGTTTTTAAAATAAAATTCCAATTACTCATCATAAATTCAAATGTTTTTGATAATAATATTGTTTTTATACTTTAATTTATGTGTTTAGATATAACCATTGCATTATTGTATTGTATTGTTTAAACAAATATACCATTTGATTACACCTCTGATCATTGTAATAAAAATCATCCATATATTTAACATTTTAGGCTACAATAGAATAAGAAACCCATTTTGTTTATATTAATAAAGGACCCGTCGTCATAAAAAAATTGGACAACATAAAGGAATAAGAAACTCAGTTGATTTATACAAAATAAGACAACATAAACATCCCTAATAATCAAAATGTTAATAGATAATTATTACACACATGTTGTCATACAAATGGAGACAATATGTCCATATGAAATAAAAGTTTTTTTTTTTTATAGAAAGACATTCCAAAATATAAAACTTGTAGCATTCAATTATATTGATGATAATAAATCACCTATACCATTTTCATTGTTTGGACTTCTTTCATTCCTCATTTCTTCATCATTTGCAGGGATACCATATTTGAGTTATTTGCAATGTTTTGTTGATTATCTAGATTGTGTTTTCCTCTTCATGGACCATTTATAAACATAGAAATATAGTGTAATGAATATATCCACATTTATAGTATAATATATGTGATTGTGTATAACATTAATTGTTTCATAAAAAATACACAATATTTTCAAGACATGCTTCATGCCATCTCTCAACATATTTTCTAGTGGCTCCACTCCATACTTTGTTACCTATGAGTTTTATAGGCCATGGCAAAGTATAGATATAATTAAAGGTTTGTTTTTAATCAATCAAATATGAAATATGAAAAGTAAAACAACATAGCTACTTAAAAATTATTCACTTAACGCTTGATACTCAAACATATATTCACAACCCTCATGTAATCCAATATCAATCAATTGTTGAGATGATTCTTCTTTGTATGTTACAACCTTATAGAAAATATCCAGGGACAATTGTAAATTAGTTAAAATATAAAAATCATAAAAAATATGAAATGACAAGTAAGAAAAAGGTAAGTACTCCGCACAAAATTCATATTCAACCCATTTTTGCCTTGTCATCCTATCTTACATGTTGAATGTGTTTCTTTTATGCAATAGCAAAACAACTGAAAGTTAGTATTTCATGCAGTAAAGCTCTTTGATTATACAAAAATACTCAGAGATTACATATGTTTGACACATGCTCTTGTTGGGATAAGTCCTCTTACAATTCAATTATTATTTTTCTTAATATCTCCTTATACACATTTTTTAACATCCTCATCGACATGTTTTTGAAATAATTCAACATCTTAATTTTCTTTATCTTCCTGAAAAACAAAAAGAAAAATTAAAATTTTATTAATATTTATATCAAAGTAAATATAGAAGAAATGTTAATTTGATATTTTTTAACTAGTATACACATTATAAAAAAACATATTTAGCAATAATACTTGCTAAATAATTCTTTTTTGTCATTCAATTTTTCTAATGCAAGTCTCACACGTCTCATTGACCATTGAGTTGAAAAGGATTATTGGATTCAATGTATTTATTTTTGTATTGTATGTGAAAAGACCATTTATATGTTATTTCCACTAAAACCTTGATAGTTTTATAAAATCCCCCTCCTTTCCATTATCTTCCATTGCCACTCCAAGTGAGTTAAGAATCAATTCATCATCATTTACATCCCTTATTATATTTTTTCTTAGGAGGGCCTTATGTTCCCTCATTATCTTCCCCTGCACAAGATTCAACATATGTGAAATAAAAATTTTAAAACATGTTCACTACTATTGTTAAGAAGTACATTATTAGTAAAAAGTCAAAGAAAAACTTCATGTCAACCACGTGTTGATCCACATATTTCCCTTATTTGCAACATTTTCATAAAACTTTTCCACTCATTTCCACTTGGATTTTGAAGAATTTTATTAAGTTTCCTCAAATTTTCTCTGCATGACACACATTAACTAATAAAAATCATTTAAACGTATATACAATAATTCAAATAATGTTACTTATATATTAAAAATTCAAATAATTTTCCATTTTATATTATTAGGACATGCTTCCCTCACACTTGGTTCTATAATTGTTTTCTTTGATATTCTATCCAACGTCTTCTTTGATAGTTTTGGATAATGAAATATACAAATTATAAAATATAAATTAAATATACAAATTGTGAATATAAATTAAGTATGAAATATAAAAATAATGAAATATGTTGAGTTTTGTGCTTTATAAATTAGTATGCACCAATACACATTATATAGTAATATGCATCAATGCATTTACTTATATATGGAGCAACACATACCCCAATGCACAATTACATAAAAATATAGTGCACTAATACACTCGTAGTTTGTTTTGCCAAGTAGTTCACTTTACAATAATAAGAACAATGGTGCATATCTACTATATAATCCACACTATGAAACCCAAGTTAAAAAAAAAAAAACTAATAGTGGCATATTTTGATATCTAATGCAATGAGATGCCTTAATTCATTAAAATAATCTATACATCAAAATAACTGTTGAGGCCAACAAATACCCAAAGTTACCCAAAAATAAATATCATTGTGAAGGGAAAATAACTAAACCCATGTTGCTAGGGTTTGAAACAACAAAAGAAAAAAAAACTAAGAAACAATACAACAAGGCTTTGCAACATTGAAGGTGAGTTTAAAACGTTTCTCTTTTGTTGAATTGAACTGCAAATATGAATATGAATACATAATGAAATTTTGGGAATATCTGAATCAATTAAGGGAAAAATTTTCGAGATGAAGAGAATGAAGTTGAAGGTGAAACATTATCATGTTATATTATCCCATTATGTTAATGACTGACTACCTAATTTTGATGGTTTGATACTTCCCACTGCGTTCAAGGATCCAATGGGTGATATAGAGAATACATGTAAGAACTTATTATCACACAGATTGTAGCTTGGGAAAATCCCAACCAAAGAAAAAAGTGTGAGGCACAACCGGGGACACCTATTACTATCACCTCAATAGATATACCCCTCATTTTAGTGATGGACATGTAAAACAAAATGGATGCTTCTCGGGTGACCCTTGAAGGATTGCAAGGGAGAAGCAAAGGATAAGAATGAATCACTCCTATAGGTCACAATGAAAGGTTCTAGGAGCTTGATGGAGGTTGACTACCAGTTAATGAAAGGTTTCCAATGGAGGGTACCTACAAAACCAATGTTAGAAAAACAAATTTAAATGCATTCCAATAATATGAGCGAGGGGATGATGTTGATATCTTTGATTCCTTCTTCAAAAATCCAAAATATTCTTCCATCATCCTTCGCTTTGGACATGGGTTAAGGTCTACCCAACTAGGGACAACAATTTTATTGTACAACTTGAACGAAATGTATGGTATGTTATATGCATGTTCTCAAAAATTTTAAGGTAACTAAACATTAAGTCCCCTATATTATAGAAAATATTATCACACAATCAACAATGAAAAGGGATTTTATGCATCCTTATGGATAATTTACATTTGTATTTCCTATTAATTACAACTTATTAAAATATAAGGTACTTCCAAGTGATAATGTTTCCCCCTAGTAGTTGTAAAGAGGTAAATAAACTATTGAAAAATATTGGTGTTCAATACATTTCATATCATTCTTGTCAAAATGGCTCCATTTTTAAGATAGGTGAATACACAAATAATAAGATATGTTCATAATTTTGGCATGATATGAATGATCAATTAACAGAAAAGAGGGCAAGTCACATGGTCCTTCTCATAATATATTAAGACATGTGCCTATAATCCCAAGGATTCAAAGTATCTTTTGTTGCTAGGATTCAGTCGTGTTGCATGGGTGGCATGCCTCATACAAAATTTATCTAGGATTTATGTATATCCTAATGGATTTAAGAGCCATGAAGAATATAGAGGATACATGGATTGATAAATTGAAGGATGAAATAAAAGTATTTTGATTGATTATAACCATGTATGGAGTTAATCCATATTCCATCCAAAACACCAGGTATTCTATTTGGCTAGTGGTAGTGATTGATGACAATATCCCCCCATGGTTTTCCATGAAGAATGAACATCTTATGAATTCTCTTATGGTTATCGATGGAAGACATGTGAAGATAATGGATTTATACCTCCAACCATTGCTTGATGAATCAAAGCAATTAGAGGAATGGATATAGGTATACAATGTATCAATACCCATCCTGATAGAGAGCTATTTTACATTGTGTGGAATATGTTCATATACAATGCATTATTATATAGGAATATGAATTTTCTATGGAAACAATGTTGATCTATTTTTTTATATACATAAAATTATTTAGCATACTTAATTTGGTGCCAATTTATTCTTTAGTGCTAACATGTTTGATATAGAATAACATCACAGGTCATTTAAAATGGTATCATGGATGAAAATATGTATACCTTGTATAAAGGCTAGGTTGTTCATCAACCTATGGAAGTTTTTAAAAATATGCTCGAGGGTATTCCTCCTAAAAGACCACCCTTATAGAAGAGAAACATGTTCTTTCAATGGTAAACCATAGAGAACCAATACACTTGAAACAATGTCACTTGAAGACTAACTTAATCCCTATGAAATAAGGAAGGATAAGAAAATTTAATAATTGTTTGATCCAAAAGGGGAATCAATGTTCAATGATCCTAAAGTTTTCAACACCTTTGTTGAGAAAATGCCCATAGGATGACTTGAGGAAACCTATATTTTATGATATTCCATATTGGCAGCATATTAAGATTTCCCAATTACTATATCCCATGTATATATTCAAAAAATGTTTCATCTTCTTCGTGGAGAAACATATCATATAAAAAATGAAAAATTAGGTGTTACAAATTAGGTGCAGTAGATCTATAATAATATCTCTATGTCAATTGTTCATTTTATAATGCACAATTGAATTATAAAATGTATTATAATTTTATTAATGCTTATGTTAATGGACATATGACACCATCCTTTTTTTACAATTTTAAAGGTACATTTCTTCCTATAACAAACCTCCCATTTTGTTACGACAACAAGCCTCACATAACAAGTGCAAACTATTTTTTTTGTGTGTGTGTATGTAGGAAGGTAATAATGACATTATACTCAACAATGCAACACGACGACGAACACAACACATGCAACTCACACCACAACAAACATAGCGACCTAACATAAAAGAACATCAAGCACCTGGAAGCAATGTACGATGTTCAACCGATGAATAATAAGAATGACTACCCACCCGTCCTACCCTACAATGGTTACGACCTCCAGGTTACATAAGCAATGCTCAAGCCTAGGTTCCCATCGATTTTGACCATTTAAGATCTCAAGGCTAGCGACTATTATGAGGAACAAGGAGGTATCTACATCCCGCCTGACACACACAGACCAAGCCTACTAATCTAAGGAAAATCATCCTAATAACCCAGCGCACCCAGAATTAATTACACAAGTAACTAGAACCTTTACAGTGAGCAAAACCAATCACATTAAACGTTTACATAACCGAGTACACACATTACTTATAATAACAACAACACCCTCAATGGGAATCACAAGCTAAAAATGACTTCGTCAACAACCCAACTGATAATCAAGGCTAAATGGTCAATATCTACGATTTAAAATGGCTTTAATTATAGATCAATTAACCAGTCTAAATTCCATTAGTCAACGAATTACCAGTCGAACTTAACATGAATTACGACTCAAATTTAGCGGGTCTAAGTTACCGATTAGGCGATATCTATAAATCCAACTAACATCAATTACATATCTAATTTAGCCCGTCCAAACTACACATAGTCAACTATTTGCAATTCTAATTTAACCTTAAAAGCGAAACAAGTCGGCGAGTCTAAATCACAACTAGTCAACAATTGGCAATTCTAAATTTACCTTAAAAGCCATCCCAATTAGCAAGTCTAAAGCACAATTTAGACACTTACTAAAAATATAATCTAACAAAATATTCATTAACCATTTAACAATTATATATACATTGCTACCCATTTCCAATATAACACTATTATTCAACACTATAATAATATTAGTGTACCAAGCACTATCTAACAACAATAGCAACTTTAATGTACAACCTGCTGACTATTACACTTGATGTTTGACAAAAGTTAACCATAAATATAGATAGAAGGAAATTAAGGCTAAGGTGTAACCAAGGATATTGTTGTCTAAAACCAAGGTCGTTTACAGATTAAAGGCACAGTTAGCTAATTAGGTGAGTCCAATCACCAGTAGATGAAACCCATCATTTAATGGAAACGCTATCACAATTCTAAAGGCATTTCGGGATCAATCAAGGCAGCAACACAAACCTCAGTTTCATAGAAAAAATCATGGGTGTGAACAGAAATTTCAGTCAAACTATAATGGGCAAAACCGTGACCATTTATAGCAACCTCAGCCATGCATTTGAATGGAAATTTCATGGGCCTTCAATAGTAAAACACAAACAAGTTTTCAAAGGCAAAAGTGGTCGATTCATAGCAAGTAATTTGATGAATTGAAAAGCAAAAACGTGGGCGAATTCAACATGCAACATAGTCCATTTTTAATTTCCAAAATCGTGGTCTTTCACAGCAGGAAATTTGATGAATTGAAAAGAAAAAACGTGGGCGAATTCAACATGCAACACAACCCATTTTTAATTTCCAAAATCGTGGTCTTTCATAGCAGGAAATTTGATGAATTGAAAATAAAAAACGTGGGCATTCATTAAATGCAAATCATGGGCATTAACAGGAATCAATGGCAGCAAAATTTTAAAGCAAAACACAGTCTTCATCAAGGGAAAAATCACTCCAAAGGTAAAATGAAATGCAAACAAGAATAATTCCTCTTTTTGTTGCCAGAATATAAAATAAAAATGTAGACCAGAAATCATTTCATTTTTCATTACGAGAATACCCAATGTAAAATGTAGAGATGAATTCATTTCATTTTTCATTGCCAAAATACCCAATGTAAAATGCAGAGATGAATTCATTTCATTTCTCTTTGCTAGAATACCCAAAATAAAAATGCAAACCAGAAATCATTTTGTTTTTCCATTGCTATAACCCCAATACAGTGCATACAACAATACGAGAATGCAAGGACCCAATGGGAAAGGTCATGGAATGATTGCAGGGGTTCTGTTAGTCAAGGCATAGAGAAAACCAACCAGGACACAAGATAATCCACACACATAGGTCATTGCCAGATGGCAGAATCAAAAATCAGCCAGGGACAAACATCAAGGGTAGTTGGCTAACAGGTTCATCCTTCGCTTATCATCCTCACACAAAAAAGTAGGGCATTAAGATCCATAGGTCTTTTAATGCTAAGGTGACGACCGTAGATCAGGCTCTTGGTTGACTGCTCAGGCGAGGACTGGTGAGCTAGGGACGAAGGCTAAACAACCATGAAGGTCATAATCAACACAACAAGGTGGTCAAGACGTGCAGGGAAATGAAGCCATGGGAGTCAATCTATCATCAAGCTAGGCTAAGAAAATTTCAGAAAACCATCTAGACAATTAGTTCACTTACCCAAGTAAAAATGCAGACTCAAACATAAGTTCTCAAACAATTTACCATACAAAACGAAGAAAGCGTATCATTTCCTGTTCGGAGTGGACGTCCCGCATGCCCCTTGCAACTCCCGCGTGCCGACCGACGAGACTACACCGGTACCTCCCAACCAATGCTACGGGTACTGTTCTTCCCCCTTAGTCCCCTGAACCAAAAAGGGGCCACACACTCACTATCCAGAGATTTCGACAAGCTCCCAGCTCGCCTCGCAAGGTCGAGCTACCACTCCTCACCGAGATGGGTATCCCAACTCCCACAAGTTGAGTCAGTCAAGTAGATATTTCTGCAGCGTAACGTTACGCAAAATAGAAGAGACCTTACCTCCATCTCCTCCTTCATTATATAGAGTTTCATGGTTCCTTACTTTCCTAAAATCTCGTTTAATTAAGTTTTTAAAATTTAATTCCTAAAAATTTCTCCCCGTACAAGTGTCACCCATCCCCTTCATTCCTCCATAAATTCATTTCTTTAATTAATTAATTATCTTTAATTCCCTCACCCACCTAGAGTTACTCCTAGAATCACTCCTAGGTGTCCCCAAATTCTCTTACAGGTTTTAAAGGCTTTCCCCATTATTAAATATCTAGTTCAGTTTAAAATAGAAAGTTCTTAAATGGTAGATACTTTACTCAGTTTGATTTTCAACTTTTTCCCTTATGTTCCCTTTTTCCCTTTTTATGTTTACCTCTTTTCCTAGTTTCCTGATATTTTAGATTTTCCCTCTTTCCCCTTTTTAATTAGAACTCAAAAAGACAGGTGTGGAAATTAACCCTTTTTCCCTTTTCTCATTTAATTAGTATATTTTAAATTATCAAAAATAATAAAACAATTAATTCCCTTTTAAAAAAAAAAATTATTCCAACGGATTTATTTTATTTTATTTTTAATGAATAAATTAAATTTCTTACTCCCTCCATGTTACAAGATTTAACGAAGATCATACTATATATTTATTTTGTTTTTAATTTTATTATATATATATATATATATATATATATTTTTATTTATAAAAAGGATAAAATTTTACCACTAGCATGATTTAGACCTAGACCTTAATTTTTGTGATGGGCGACATTTTACTAGGGAAAAAGTTTTTTTAAAAATTCTTATCATATTGTTCATCCTAAGGTCGTCTAAGTTCATTCATTTATCAAAACAACGTGGCGTGCCCTTTAGGACGCACTACGTGCTCCAAGGGTGCCACTTGCCTCTTTCCATTTTTCTTGCATGACGTGCCCTTCAGGATGCACCACATGCTCCAAGGGTGTCACTTGTCTCTTGATTGACTTGGTAGACATAAAAAACCACTGGAGTCAATACTCTTCCAGGTGAACTTGTGGGAGACTAAGGACCTCTAAGGAATAAGTTCCCCGCCTTATTGCGTGCCCCTTAGAATCATCGTGAGCGACTATCGCAGTCTGCCCTCACGGCATCGTGGGTCCTCTCGAACTAGGTAAACGTTAACCTACAGTTCGAGCCATGATAGGAGTGCTAGTAAGCTGTGGAAGGGTTGTTGTCCACGCCTCTCCCTCAACATCTCTGGTATTCATGCGTGACCCCTTTACTCCACATGTGATTCTGGTCAACAAGCTATCATCAGCCTGCATCATCAACAAATCGTGTCAGAATATATCTATATCATATCATCTATTCAGATGCACTAATATCACAGTAATACAATCAAACCCCAATGGTACACTCTCTGACTCGATCCAGAGTTCAAGGGGTTCCATCGATGCCTCTGCATCCTCGATGTCCAAAATCCCGCACACTCAGTAAAACTGAGTCAATAACACCTGTCTATGTCAATGTAGTAAAACAACATGTCATCAACCCATAACGCCTCATAATCAAAATCAAAAGTTTTAATAGCATAATAATCTAGATCACTTGCGAGCAAGTGTCCTCAAAGAATAAGTTTTCTCAGTGCGCCAGAGAGGGATGTTACATACACCCCCTCTTGGTATAAATTTTGTCCTGAAGTTTCACAGTATAAATGCCGAAATAAAGTGTATCATAGTTTCATATGTCTATCTATCAAACAAAAATGGAAACTGTTGCCGCATATCATATGCATCTTCCCAAGTCGCTGAGTGAGGACTATAGTTGTCCCACTGGACCTTGACCTACTCTATCGTTTGACGCCATAGCTATCGAATGTGATGATCCAAAATGCGGATCAGCTCAGCAGTGAGTGCCCCCTCGTCTGATACCTTCAATGAACTCATGTTAATAACATGTGTAAGATCACTAATATAATGTCTCAAAATAGATACATGAAAAACATCGTGCATACGCCTCAAAGAATCAAGCAAGGCTAATCGATAGGCCACAATCCCCTTTCTCTCCACAATCTCGAAAGGTCCCATGAACCTAGGAGAGATTTTAGCTCCCTTCCCAAACTTGATCGAACTCTTATGCAGTTTAACCCGCAATAAGACTCGATCGTCGACCTCGTAACTACGGTCGACACGGTGTGCATCGGCATATCTCTTCTGTCGATCCTATGCTTCTTTAATCCTTTGTCTTATTGTTTTCATTTTCTCTTCCATTTCTTAGATCGCTTCTGGTCCCACCAGGACCCTATCCTCAAGCCGATCCCAACTCAAAGGCGTTCGACATGATCGTCCATAAAGAAACTCGAAAGGCGCCATCTTAATGGTGATTTGGTAACTGTTGTTGTAAGAGAACTTCACTAGTGGCAAGAATTCTTCCCAATGCTTTTGTTGGTCCATCACATACATGTGTAACATGTCCTCTGAGGTCTGGTTCGTTTGTTTGGTCTTCCCGTCAGTCTCCGGGTGATACGCATTACTAAAGTTAAGTTGGGTTCCCAAGGCCTCTTGGAAACTCATCCAAAATCGTCAAGTAAACATCGATCCTTGATTGGATATAATCCTCTTAGGCACACCATGCAGCCTCACAATCTCACTAATGAAAACTCTAGCTATGTCGGGTGCCTGATACATCATACACACAATAATAAAGTGAGCACTCTTCATCAGAGTGTCTACTACTATGAAAATCGAGTCATGTCTCCTTGCCGTCAGTGGCAATCCAACAATAAAATCCATATAAATAACCTCCCATTTCGATTCTGGAATAGCATGTGGTTGTAGTAATCCTGTTGGGTTTCTATGTTCAACCTTTACCTACTGACATTCTAGACATCTAGCCACATAGTTGACTATGTCTGCCTTCATTCCCATCAAGAAGAATAAGGGTTTAAGTTCTGCCCTCATCTTCATTACTCCCGAGTGAGCCATGTAAACTGCTCTATGAGCCTCGCTCAGGATCAACATCCTCAACTCGTTGTTCGGGGGTACGTAGATCCGATTTTTAAACCTCTACAAACCATCGCTATCAAAAGAAAATCCTTCAAATCGTGCTACCATCATCGTGTTTTGTCCGATAAAACCCTCGACCTCTTTTTACCAGTCATCGTCACACTGTAAGGTTAGAATCTTTTCACGTAGATTTATATGAAGAAGAAACACTGAAAAGATGTGTGGTCTCTGACTTAATGCGTCTGCCACTCTATTCACTGTTCCTTTTATGTGAGTAATCTCAAAGTCGTACTCACTAAGCAATTCCAACCAACGTCGTTGTCGTGTGTTCAGGTCGCTTTGCGTAAATATGTGTTGTAGTTCAGAGTGGTCATTCTTTAGTTCAAATTTTTGTCCAACAAGGTAGTGTCTCCAAACCTTCAAGGCATATACGATGGCTAACAACTCCAAATCGTGTGTCACATAGTTCTCCTCATGCTTTCTCAGTTTCCTCGAAATGTAAGAAATCACTCGTTCGCCTTGCATCAAGACTCTGCCTAAGCCTTCCTTGGATGCATCAGTGCATACCATGAAGTCCACATCCATGTCTGGGACCTTTAGTATCGATGTTGTCGTCAAGAACTCCTTGAGCCTCCGAAATGCTTCCGTGCATTTCTCGGTCCAAACAAACTTCTTATTTTTCTTCTGCAATTCCGTGATCAGATTTGTTATCTTCAAAAACCCCTTGATGAATCATTGATAGTATCTTGCTAAACCCATGAAGCTACGCACTTCTGGGACATTCGTCGGCGTAGGCCATTCCATAATGGCCTCAACCTTTGTTGGATCCACAACAATACCTTCACCGGAGATGACGTTCCCTAAGTAGTGGATCTTCGGTTGATAAAATGATCATTTGGATAACTTCCCATACAATTTGTGCTCTCACAGACACTGTATTACCATGCGCAAGTGATCTTCATGCTCCTCCGTCATCTGAGAGTAAATTGAAATATCGTCAATGAATACTTGGATGAACTTGTCCAAGTACTCGCGGAACACCCTATTCATCAAACTCATAAATACCCCTGGGGTGTTTGTCAATCCAAACGGTAAAACAATAAACTCGTAATGTCCAAACCTCATCTTAAAGGCAGTCTTAGGGACATCATCTTCCTTAATCCATAACTGGTGATACCCTGATCGCAAATCGATCTTTGAGAACACCGTTGTGCCCTTCATTTGATCGAACAGATCATCAATCCTTGGCAACAGATATTGATTATTGATCGTGGCCTTGTTCAATTGATGGTAGTCAATGCAGAGCCTCCACGACCCATCCTTCTTTCGTATGAAAATAACAGGTGCAGCCCACGGTGACACACTAGGACGTATCAGTCCTAGGTCCAACAATTTCTTCAGTTGCATTCTCAACTCCTATAACTCTGGGGTGGACATCTGATAAGGCATTCTAGCTATTGGTTCAGTTCCTGGTTTTAGGTCTATGGTAAACTCCAATTCCCTCTCTGAAGACATCCCAGGTAACTCCTCTGGAAAGATGTCTGCAAACTCTCTCACCATCGGAAGGTGTTCTAGACCTTCCGCTACTCCCTTCTTGTTTAACGCAAGGATAGCATAAAGCTTGCATCCCTTTCTCATGCTCTTCTGAAGCTGCAAGGAATAAATTAACCTTAGGGAAACTCCCTAGTTTCGGCCTACAATCACACGTCTCTAGCCCTCATGATCGACCAAGATCAACCATTTCATCTTACAGTTGAGTATCGCCTCATGCGATTCCAACTAGTCCATACCAATCACGACATCATAAGATCCTAATATCGTGATGTACAGGTCGGCCTTGGTGACAAACTCTCCCAGGTTAAGGGTACAACCTGTAACCTTTCCTCCAACCTTTTGTTTGGCTACCGAGGCCATATCTATGAAGCTAAACTCATCCTGTTTGACTGCCTTTACCTTAATCCTTTTTAGCATTGCACCATAAATGAAACTCTTAGTAGCACTGGGATCTATCAAAATACTAAGGGTCTGGTTAGCGACGAGACCTGTCCTCTTGAGCACAGTCGACTGATGCTCTGCCTGGCGATTATTCACCGCTGCATGAATCCGATGGGCCTTGCCAATATCTCCCACGGTAGTGGGTCCGACTAATCCAAATGCTCTAGTCCTCTCCACTGGGCAGTCACATTGGTAGTGTGTATCCACACATGTCCAACACCCCTTATTCGGCCCAGTAATCCTAGTACCTGAAGTAGAATATGATGGCCCACTGACCTGGAATCCTGGTCTATTCTGCTAAACAAGACTAAACTGCTACTGCTGCGGTCGACCCCGCTGCTGATGTTGTGGTCCCCGATAAGGTGTTTACTGTTGAGGCATCGGTCGTCGAGGTGTAGTGAAAGTGGATCCCCTATGGAAGCCATGATATCTCGGCATATGTCTGGCTGGTGTCTAATGTTGTTGTGATCTAGATGACACTTTCCCTACTGGTCTCGCTGGAGTCCTATTCTGACCCCCGCTGATAAGCTACTCCTCTGCTATGAGGGCCTTTTGGACGACATCATGCAAGGTTTGAGGCACCAAAATCCTAACCTTTGCACATAAGTTTTCGTTAAGGCCGAACATGAACCTGTTGACCTTAAGTTTCTCAGTGTTAAGATGTGAAGCATAACGAAGCAGCTCCATAAAATTGGCCTCGTACTCGGACACCGTACCACCACCCTGTCGTAAGGCATTGAACTCATTGAGCCAACGCTTAATGAATTCCTCTGAAAGGTACCTCTCTTGGAACCTTTCCTCAAATAGTTCCCATGACACGTCTTCAACGACCACGTTCAACTGTTGTAGGAGCATATTCCACCATAGACGAGCGCTCCCCTTTAGTTGAAAGACCGCTATATGAACCTTCATGTTGGAGGTATAATCACAAAGTGCAAAGAACATCACCATATTCTCCAACCATGCCTTGGTGGCTGGGTCGTCCAGGGCACCAAAGAACTCGAGAAATTCGACCTACTCGATTTCATGGTGAACGCTACCAGTACCGACCGGAGCGTGGGGCGAAACCTCAGGGGGTGATGTCGCCCTGGCCTCATCTCTATCCAAATGGCTGATCAATACCTCAGACATGCATTGAAAATATCTCATCATTCTGACGACATCACCAACTTCTATCTGCTCCTATCCGACAACCTTCTCATCTCCCTGGGGGTTAGATCCCTCGGACGTGGATGCTACTAGAGGTGTCGTGCCTCCTCCCCTAGCACCTCATCGTCTGCCTCCGCGGCATCCTCTAACCATGATTACCTGCACGAATACAATTCAACTTGATTAGTAACCTTATAATCAAATCATATCAACAAGATCCATAGAAATCCCAAGTCGCGGGTTGAACCCGCTCTGATACCATATGCAATGAAACTTTCATTTCGTTACGACAACAAGCCTCACATAAAAAGTGAAAAATTCTTTTTTTGTGTGTGTGTATGTAGGAAGGTAATAATGACATTATACTCAACATCGCAACATGATGACGAACACAACACATGCTACTCACGCAAAAAAAAACATAACGACCTAACAAAAAAGCACATCAAGAACCTGGAAGCAATGTACAACGTTAAACCGACAAAGAATAAGAATGACTACCTGCCCATCCTACCCTGCAATGGTTAGGACCTCTAGGAATCATAAGCAACGCTCAAGCCCAGGTTCCCATCGATTTTGACCATTTAACGTCTCAAGGCTAGCGACTGTTCTGAGGAACAAGGAGGTGTCTACATCCCACCCGACACAAGCAAACCAGGCCTACTAAGCTAAGGACAATCATCCTAACAACCCAACGCACCCAGAATTAATTACACAAGTAACTAGAACCCTTACAGTGAGAAAAACCAATCACATTAAACATTTACATAACCAAGTACAAACATTACTTATAATAACAACAACACCCTCAATGGGAAGCTCAAGCTAAAATTGACTTCGTCAACAACCCAACTGATAATCAAGGCTAAATGGTCAATATCTACGATTTAAAATGGTGTTAATTACAGATCAATTAACCAGTCTAAATTCCATTAGTCAACGGATTACGAGCCGAACTTAACATGAATTACGACTCAAATTTAGCGGGTCTAAGTTACCAATTAAGTGATATCTATAAATCCAACTAACATCAATTACATATCTAATTTAGTCAGTCCAAATTACAGCTAGTCAACTATTTGCAATTCTAATTTAACCTTAAAAGAGAAACAAGTCAGTGAGTCTAAATCACAACTAATCAACAATTGGCAATTCTAAATTTACCTTGAAATCCATCCCAATTAGCAAGTCTAAAGCACGATTTAGACATTTACAACAAATATAATCTAACAAAATCTTCATTAACCATTTAACAATTATATATACATTGCTACCCATTTCCAATATAACGCTATTATTCAACACTATAACAATACTAGTGTACCAAGCGCTATCTAACAACAATAACAACTTTAATGTACAACCTGCTGACTATTACACTTGTTGTCCGACAAAAGTTAACCATAAAGATAGATAGAAGGAAATTAAGGCTAAGGTGTAACTGAGGATATTGTTGTCTAAAACCAAGGTCGTTTACAGATTAAAGGTGCAGTCAGCTAATTGGGTGAATTCATCCAATCACCAACAGACTCAGCCCATCATTTAAGGGAAATGTTGTCACGGTTTTAAAGGAATTTCATGATCAATCAAGGCAACAACACATACCTCAATTTCATAGAAAAAATCATGGGTTTTAACAGCAATTTCAGTCAAACTTTAATGGGAAAAATTGTGACCATTTACGGCAACCTCAACCACGCATTTGAATGTCAATTTTGTGGGCCTTCAACAATAAAACGCAAACAAATTTTCAAAGGAAAAAGTGGTCGATTCACAACAAGTAATTTGATGAATTGAAAATCAAAAACGTGGGTGAATTCAACAGGCAACACAGTCCATTTTTAATTTCCAAAATCATGGTCTTTCACAGCAGGAAATTTGATGAATTGAAAAGAAAAAGCGTGGGTGAATTCAGCATGCAACACAGTCCGTTTTTAATTTCCAAAATCGTGGTCTTTCACAGCAGGAAATTTGATGAATTGAAAAGAAAAAACGTGGGTGAATTCAACATGCAACACAGTCCATTTTTAATTTCCAAAATCATGGTCTTTCACAGTAGGAAATTTGATCAATTGAAAAGAAAAAACATGGGCATTTATTAAATGCAAATTGTGGGCATTAATAGGAATCAACGGAAACAAAATTTTAAAGCAAAAGATAGTCTTCATCAAGGGAAAAATCGCCCCAAAGGTAAAATGAAATGCCGACAAGAATAATTCCTCTTTTCGTCGCGAGAATATGAAATAAAAATGAAGACCATAAATCATTTTGTTTTTCATTGCCAGAATATCCAATGTAAAATGCAGAGATGAATTCATTTCGTTTTTCACTGCCAGAATACCTAATGTAAAATGCAGAGATGAATTCATTTCATTTCTCATTGCCAGAATACCCAAAATAAAAATGCAGACTAGAAATCATTTCGTTTTTCCATTTCTATAACCCCAATACAGCATAGAAAATAGTTGGAGAACACAAGGATCCAATGGGAAAGGTCATGGAATGATTACAGGGGTTCTATTAGTCAAGGCATAGAGAAAACCAACCAGGACACAAGATAATCCACACGCAGAGGTCGTTGGCAGATGGTGGAATCAACAATCAGCCAGGGACAAACATCAAGGGTAGTCGGCTAACAGGTTCGTCCTTCGCTTATCATCCTCGCACAGAAAAGCAGGGCGTTGAGATCCATAGGTATTTTAATGCTAAGGCGATGACCGTAGATCAGGCTCCTGTCTGACTGCTCAGGCAAGGACTGGTGAGCTAGGGACAAAGGCTAAACAACCACGAAGGTCATAATCAACACAACAAGGTGGTCAAGATGTGTAGGGAAATGAAGCCATGGGAGTCAATCTAACATCGAGCTAGGATAAGAAAATTTTAGAAAACCATCTAGAGAATCAATTCACTTACCCAAGTAAAAATGTGGATTCAAACATAAGTTCTCAAACAATTTATGATACAAAATGAAGAAAGCGTACCATTTCCTATTTGGAGTGGACGTCCCGCGTGCTCCTTACAACTCCCACGTGCCTACTAGCAAGAATACATCGGTACCTCCCAACCACTGCTAGGGGTACTCTTCTTCCCTCTTATACCCCCAAGCCGCAAAGGGGCCACACACTCACTATCTAGAGATTTCGACTAGCTCCTAGCTCGCCTCGCAAGGCCGAGCTACCACTCCTCACCGAGATGGGTATCCCAACTCCCACAAGTTAAGTCAGTCAAGTAGATATTTATGCAGCGTAACGTTATGCAAAATAGAAGAGACCTTACCACCATCTCCTCCCTTCATTATATAGATTTTCGTGGTTCCTTTCTTTCCTAAAATCTCATTTAATTAAGTTTTTAAAATTTAATTCCTAAAAATTCCTCCCCGTACAAGTGTCATCCATCCCCTTCATTCCTCCATAAATTAATTTCTTTAATTAATTAATTATCTTTAATTCCCTCACCCACCTAGAGTTACTCCTAGAATCACTCCTAGGTGTCCCCAAATTCTCTTACAGGTTTTAAGGGCTTTCCCCATTATTAAATAGCTAGTTTAGTTTAGAATAGAAAGCTCTTAAATGGTAGATACTTTACTAAGTTTGATTTTCTGCTTTTTCGCTTATGTTCCCTTTTTCCCTTTTTATGTTTACCTCTTTTCCTAGTTTCCTAATATTTTAGATTTTTCCTCTTTCCCCTTTTTAATTAGAACTCAAAAAGGCAAGTGTGGAAATTAACCCTTTTTCCCTTTTCTCATTTAATTAGTATATTTTAAATTATCAAAAATAATAAAACAATTAATTCCCTTTTTTTTTTAACTTTTATTCCAACAATTTTTATTTTTATTTTTGAATAAATTAAATTTCTTACTCCCTCCATGTTACAAGATTTAACGAAGATCATACTCTTTATTTATTTTGTTTTTAATTTTATTATATATATATATCAATTTATTTTTTTATAAAAGGATAAAATTTTACCACTAACATGATTTAGACCTAGACCTTAATTTTGGTGATGGGCGACATTTTACTAGGAAAAACGTTTTTTTTTTAATTCTTATCACATTGTTCATCCTACGGTCATCTAAGTTCATTCATTTGTCAAAACAATGCGGCGAGCCCTTCAGGACACACTAGGTGCTCCAAGGGTGCCACTCGCCTCATTTGTTCCCTTGCGAGACGTGCCCTTCAGGATGCACTACGTGCTCCAAGGGTTCCACTCGCCTCTTTCCATTTTTCTTACGTGACTTGCCCTTCAAGATGCACCACGTGCTCCAAGGGTGTCACTCGCCTCTTGACTGACTTGGTAGACATCAAAATCCCGTGGAGTCAATACTCTATCAGGTGAACTTGTGGGAGACTAAGGGCCTCTAAGGAATAAGGCCCCTGCCTTATTGCGCACCCTTTAGAATCATCATGAGCGATTTTCGCAGTCTTCCCTCACCGTAGCATGGGTCCCTCTCAAACTAGGTAAATGTTAACCTACAGTTCAAGCCATGGCGGGAGTCCTAGTAGGTTGTGGTAGGGCTATTGTCCACACCTCTCCCTCAAGATCTCTGGTAGTCATGCATGACCCCTTTACTCCACATGTGAGTCTGGTCGGCAAACTATTGTCAGACTGCATCATCAATAAATCGTGTCAGAATATATCCATATCATATCATCTATTCAGCTGCACTAATATAGTAGTAATACAATCAAACCCCTATGGTACACTCCCTCACTCGATCCAGAGTCCAAGGGGTTCCATCGATTCCTCTCCATCCTCAAGGTACAAAATCCTGGACACTCAGTAAAACCGAGTCAATAGAACTTGTCTATGTCAATGTAGTAAAACAACATGTCATCAACCCATAACGCCTCATAATCAAAATCAAAAGTTTTAATAGCATAATAATCTAGATCACTTGCGAGCAAGTGTCCTCAAAGAATAAGTTCGCTCAGTGAGCCAGAGCGGGATGTTACAGTTCCCATCTATGTGGGAATCTAAACATAATTCTCACACCAAGGATGGTGATGATGGACATGTCACACTTGACTATGGAGTGGAAGTTGAACTTGATCAATCTAGTCATGCTAGCCAACATGTTTAGAAGCTAATAAAGGGGAAGTTAGGTTACATAGAAAATACACAAGAGATCATGCAAGTGGACTTCTCATATTTTAAATGTGTTATTTTTGGGTGCAGGTGGTGAGATACCTTCGACTGAAGTAATGTAAAGAAAGATCATGATAGTGGGATAATATGTATTATTCTCTGAAAATATGCAAGATGAAAAGAAGGAACCTTATGCTTCCCCAAAAAACTGCAACCAGGTGCTTTTTTACTTGGATGTGTTGGATATGAATTGGTTGTTTGTAATAAGAGACAATTTGAGATCAAATCATGTTTTTGATAACAATGATGTTATGATGCAAATAGAGGAAGATAAACATGGTGATGGAAACAACTAGTGATATGTACATGTTTTTTAATATTTATGTTGTGGATTTTCATTTTATCATAATTTTCTATAATTGTCCTATTGTGTATGTATTCCTAATTATTAGACTTTATTTAGTTTTTGTATTTATGTAAATACATATATTTAGAAACATTACTAGCCCAAATCATGGTAGAGAATAAAAGTTTAATTAGTGGTGATTTCACAAACATGCTTAATGATATTTTAGACATTATTTGTTATTTCCAAGTTTCAATAATTCCGAAAATTTAAGACAACACCAAAATAATGTTTTCTTTATATGATGTTGGATATGAAAAGTTAAAAACCATTTGCAGCCATCATCTTGCAAAAATGTAAACTATTCTAGAATTTCAAGCTTTTTAATGAATTATGAATCATTTTTAATTGTGAGATTTGCATCTTGTCTCTTTTTGTAAAATTAATATTAACAACTATTATCATCAAGGTAACTTTTGTTGAAGGTATTATTTATATCTTTTTTATATTTAACATCAAAATTTAGAATTAATTTCATGATTTAATATAATATTTAATCAAACAAAATGATATCAATAATTAATCAAATTTGGTCCCCGAGGTGTAGGACAGTCGGTGACGGAGTGTGTTGTTAAGCCACTCCGTGATGTTAAAGTCACCGGTTCGAAACCTGCGGGGACAAAAAATCCAACCATGTTAAGGGTTGGTGTGGCTCAGGCCGGGTGCGATCCCCGGGTGATTTTGACGGCTTAGATGCCCCTGAGTCGCGGTTTCTCAAGCCACAGGTTAATCGCAGGTCCTGCACAAATTAACAAACAAAAAAAAAATAATTAATCAAATTTGATTTGTGTAACATCCTGCTCTTGCGCGCACTGAGAGAACTTATTCTTTGAGGACACCTGTAACGACCCCAATCGTTACGACTACAAGTGATGAAAAAAGTGAATTTTTTTTTGAAGCGAGACGACAATAAGAAACTGGGTGAAATGTGTGAAATCAAGACAGATGGAAATGATTACCCGCCTGACACAAGAAAGAAAATTCCTACAAGCTAAAGGACAACATCAACAACTCCACACAATGTCTTTGACAATCAGTACTTGGAAACCTCTATGATGCGCAAAACCAAAACATGTTAAGGCTTTACAAACCAAGAGCCAACATCAAATTCGACAAACCACACCCACACCGGGAAGCATAGACTCCCGTCAGGTTATCATTTTCCTCTATTCGTCCGAGCACCCGATGATCCCCTCATCAGGAATCATGTCGTCACCATGCAATAGGCATGACAGTATCCATGATGCAACATAACCTGACTGGACCAATAACCCAACAAAATCCAACGCTCTAGGAGACCAATTTAACTGACAAGTAGACTATACCCACGCACCCAAGCCACAAGCTGATGAGATACAAGGCGACATCAATCAAAATTTAATTGCGCAACCAAAAAAAAACTTTTTGGTTCTTAAAAGGCACCTTTTTCCAGGAAGTCTCCCAACTGTAAAACATAATTAATTCAGATAATCTAAGAATTCATGTGCATGGATATTTTGTATTAGTTCTCTATATACTACAATATTAATTGGAAGCTAGCTTAATCATAATGATATAAGGAAATAATACTTGTTTTTGGATAATCTAATTAAGTTCTCCCATCTTAAAATCGTAAATTAATATATTAAGACATGAATGCAAGGGGCTTTCCTTGGATTTAGGAAAGAACTTCCACATCATCTTTCCGGTTAGTTTAATAGCTGTCTAGAACTAAAATCTAGGTCTAACAATGATATCATTGTAACTTAATAATATTCTTTCCATTAATAATGTCTATCTAAGTGCTATCTGTTGAGCATAAAAAATAAAACCATGTGCTATCTAAATAAGGAATCGTCGATAAAACCATGAGCTATCTATTAATAAAAAATCACATTCAGCAGATCGATGTCCATCATTACTTATTGTCAACAATCAAATGTTGATAAAAACGTCGAGTATAGTTTCACTAACAACATGCTATCAATAGGCTATAAATTGTTGTCACCAAATCGCTATAAGTACATCGTTGCCTATTCAATACATAAAAGTGTCGAGTTCTTAAAAAATTTCTAAGAAAATAATGCAGTTGATGTGTAATACGATACACATTACTATGTAATATAATAAACATAAAATGATTGTCTTATATAATTTCTATTTCAATTGCAGATCTATATTCAATTTTTTGTCTATCATATAATTCAATTTGTTGTTTATATAAATGTTGTTTCATTTCTAGTCTATATTCAATCATTGTCTAAAATATCAGTGAATTTGTTGTCGATAAAATTGTTAATTCAATTGTTGTGTGTTACAATATATAATGTTGTATACACAATAAATATCAAATGTTTAATATGATATTACATTACAATATCGTTGTTAATATGATAATTACACAATCGTTGTCATATAATAGTTATTTCAATTGCTGTGTGATACAATATATAATGTTGTGTACACAATAAATATCAAATGTTTAATATGATATTGCATTATGATATTGACGTAATATATTATAGCATGAAAAATCACAGTCCAAACAACATGTAAAATCGGAGGAAAATCACTGTCATTCAAGGTTGAAAACGCAGTCAATCAAGGTAATAATTCGCTACCATTCAAAGGATATTTTCACTGTCTAACAGGGAATATACACGCTGTCTATTAAAACATTGAATCGTTGTCCATTCAAATAGGATAACATGGTGTTTAAAAAAAGAAACACATGCATAAAACATGTGGAGATATATCTCAACTCATTGCCTTATTATGGAAGAAAAACATAGAATATCACCCAAAATCACAGGCATATAATTACACACACACTGATTAAATAATTCGTCGGTAAATCACAATGTAATTCACTAGTAAAAACGTAGGTATCACAATGAATTTCTATGTCATTAAATATAGATTTATCAGCCACACAATATGTATAAAATCGTTATACAAGAAATGGGATTCATCATATCTCGGTTGGAAACTATAAAAAATGTTGGGGATTATCATAAAATGTAGGGAATTGAGTAAAAACATAGACACATCATTAAAATGCATATTCTTTTGGAGTTTAATCAATCCAAAACACAGAACTGATCATCAAGGATATGCAGAGGTAAACATTCAAAGAATGTAGAGTTAAACTTTCAAGGAAGTGCAGAGGTACTCAAACGTAAAGAGTATTAAGCTGATCGTAGGGGGGAATTAATAAACAATACACAGAGGTTAATTAAATACGAAAAATGCAGAGGTGTAACATTCAAGCGCTGGGTAAAATGCCAATAAATCACAGAGATAAAGTGCAGAGATAATCAACAAAACACAGAGTTACTCAGCACAAGGAGGCGCAAGACAATCATTCAACCAAGAATCAATCAAATCAGAGATAAGTAAGGGTAGACAGTTGGGAAAGGATTATCCTTCGCTCATCATCCATGCACATAAAAGAAAGGAATTAGAATCGATAGGTCTATAAACATCGAAGTGACAACTGTCGATTTGGCTCCTAGATGACTACTTAGGCATAGACTGATGAACTAGGGATAAGGGCAGAAACATAAATCACCATCTCTTCATAAAAATCAATAAAACCCACACAGATAAGTTATTGAAATCAAAAGTTGGGTTTGCCAAGGGAAATCCATTCAGAAAACAACAAGCAAGGAAATTACAATACCGTAGGAAAACAAGTGGAGGACAATGCATTGAAATGAAATCTTAAACGAGCGCAGAGAAATAACATGAGTAAATTTAAATTTATTTTAAGTAACAATTAAATCAACGTACCTTTGGCAAACCTGATTGCTAGTAGTTTATGTCCCACGCGCTCCGTTCATCTTTCACTTTCCAACCGATGTGACCTCACTGGTACCTCCCAACAAACGCTAGGGGTACTCTTCTTCCCCCTGAGCCCCCTGAGCTGCAAAGGGGCCACACACACTATACCAAGAACAACTAGAACCCAAATCACCTCGCAAGGTCGAGCTACCATTCGTTACCCGATCTGGGTATCCTAACTCCCACAAGATAAGTTCAGTCAAGGAAAAAATTCAACAGCGTAATGTTAAGAAAAAAGATCAGATCCATAGCCCTCCTCCTCCATCATTTTTATAGATTTTTTAAGTGATTTCTTTCCCAAATTATCGTTTAATTTCTTTTTCATTAATTTAATCAGAAATAACCTCCCCAGTACACATGTCACCCATCCCCCTAGTTGCACTAGAATTAATTTCATTATTTATTTAATTATTTATATTTCTTTTAAGTTTCCATCTTTTCCCTTTTTAACTAAAACTCAAATTAGCAAGTGTAGAAAAACCACCTTTTACCCCTTTTTATTTTTAATTAATAAAATTTAATTAGCATATGTAGAAAAAAAAAAATTCCTTTTTAAATTGTAATCCCCCAATATAATTTGATTTTAATAAATTAATTGAATTTCTTACCCCCTTCTCGTCACATGTTTAATTATGATTATTATTTTTGACCACAAGTGTCACTTAGACCTAGATTTTAATTTGACTAGGTTGGGCAACATTTTTATTAGGGAAAAATTGTTTTAAAATCTTACTTGTCACATCATTCATTCTAAGTTCTTCTAGGTTTATTCACCTACCAGTTAAAAATGTGGTGTTCCCTTCAGGACACACTATGTTCTCTAAGGGTGCCACTCGCCTCTTTTCGTTTTCCTTGCACGATGAGCCCTTCAAGACGCACTACGTGCTCCGAGGGTGCCACTTGCCTCGTTCCGTTTTCCTTGCATGATGTGCCCTTCAGGATGCACTACATGCTTCAAGGGTTCCACTCGCGTCTTGACTGACTTGGTAGAAAAAAAAACCTTGGAGTCAACAATTCGCCAGGTGATATTGTGGGAGACTAAGGGCCTCTGAGGAATAAGGCCCTTTCCTTATTGCACACCCCTTATAATCATCAAGAGCGATTGTCGTAGTCTGCCCTCACGACATCGTGGGTATTCTCGAACTAGGTAATTGTTAACCTACAGTTCGAGCTAGGACATGAGTGCTAGTAGGTTGTGGTAGGGCTATTGTCCACACCTCTCCCTCAAGTCTCTAGTTGTCGTGTGTGACCCCTCGCCTTTCCACAATATCATAGGATCCCATGAACCTAGGAGAGATTTTAGAACCCTTTCCAAAGTTGATCGAACTCTTATGTAGTTTCACCTGCAAGAAGGCTCGATCACCAACTTCGTAACTATGTTCGACACAGCGTGCATCGACATAACTCTTCTACCGATCCTGCTCTTCTTTGATCCTTTGTATTATTTTTTGCATTTGATATTCCATTTCTTGGATCTCTTCTGGTCCCACCAGGACCCTTTCCTCAAGTTGATCCCAATTCAAAGGCATCCGACATGGTAGCCCGTAAAGAAACTCAAAATGCGCCATCTTAATGGTGCTTTGATAACTATTGTTATATGCAAATTCTACCAGTGGAAAGAATTCTTCCCAACTCTTATGTTTGTCCATCATGTACATGCGCAACATGTCCTCCAATATTTTGTTTTTTTGTTCGGTTTCCCCGTTTGTCTCTGGCTGATACGCAGTACTAAAGTCAAGTTGAGTTCCCAATGCCTCTTGGAAACTAGTCCAAAATCGTCCTGTAAACACCGATCATCGATCGGATATAATCCTTTTAGGCAGGCCATGTAGCCTCACAATCTCATTGATGAAAACTCTAGCTATGTCAGGAGCCTGATACACAATACGTACAGGAATATAATGAGCACTCTTTATCATAGTTTCGACTACCACAAAAATCGAGTTGTGTCTCCTTACTGTTAGTGGAAATCCAACAATGAAATCCATCAAAATGACCTCCCATTTTGATACTGAATTAGTGTGTGGTTGCAGTAATCCTGCTCAATGTCTATGCTAAACCTTCACCTGTTGACATTCTAGACATTTGGCCATGTAGTTGACTATGTCTGCCTTCATTCCTTTCCAGAAGAATAAGGGGTTAAGGTCTGCCCTCATCTTCATGACTCTCAGCTAAGCCATGTACATTACTCTATGTTCCTTGTTAAGGATCAAAATCCTCAACTCGTCGTTTGGTGGTACGTAAATTTGATTGTTAAATATCAATAATCCATCATTGTCCAACGTAAATCCTACAAATCTTGGTACCATCATGGTGTTTTGTCCGATAAAATCCTTGACCTCTTTATACCAGTCATCATCGCGATGTAAGGTTAGAATATTTTCATGTAGATTTGTTTGAAGAGGCATCACTGAAAATATGAGTGGTCTCTGACTCAATGCATCAACCACTATGTTCATTGTTCCCTTTATGTAAGCAATCTTGAAACCGTACTCATTGAGAAATTTTGACCTACGTCGTTGTCACGTGTTCAAGTCGCTTTGCATAAAGATGTGTTGTAGTCCACAGTGGTCCATTTTTAGTTCGAATGTCCATCCAATAAGGTAGTGTCTCCAAACTCTCAAGGGATAAACAATGGATAACAACTCCAAATCGTGCATCGCATAGTTCTCCTCATGCCTTCTCAGCTTCCTCGAGATGTAAGTGATCACTCGATTGTCTTGCATCAAGACTCCACCTAATATTTCCTTGGATGCATCAGTGCATACCAAGAATTATGCGGCCATGACAGGGACCTTTAGTATTGGTGTTGTTGTCAACATCTCCTTGAGCCTCCAAAATTATTACACACATTTGTCTGTCTAAACAACTTCTTGTTCTTATTATGCAATTTCATGATAGGATTTTCTATCTTTGAAAATCCCTCATCGAACCGTCAATAGTATCCTGCTAAACCCATGAAGCTATGAACTTCCTGGACATTCTTAGGCACAATCCATTCCATAATAGCCTCAAACTTTTTTGGAACCATGGTGATACCTTCGTTGGATATGACATGCCCTAATTAGTGAATATTCGATCAATAAAATGAGAATTTAGACAATTTCCCATACAATTTGTTCTCTCGTATACATTGTAGTACCAAGTGCAAGTGCTCGTCATGCTCCTCCGTCGTCTGAGAGTAAAAAAAAAAAAATTTCAATGAATACTTAGACAAACTTGTCCAAGTACTCACGGAACACCTTGTTCATCAAAATCATAATTACCCCTAGGGAATTCGTCAGTCCAAATGGTAAAATAGTAAACTCGTAATGTCCAAACCTCATCTTAAAGGTGGTCTTAGGGACGTCATCCTCCTTGATCCGTAACTGGTGATACCTTGATCTCATGTCAATATTTGAAAACACTGTTGCACCCTTCATATGATCAAATAGATCATGGATCCTTGACAATGGATAATTATTCTTGTTCGTTGCCTTGTTCAATTGATGGTAGTCAATGCAAAGTCTCCACAACCCATCCTTTTTTTTTATGAAAATAACAGGCACACACCATGGTGACACTCTTGGAAATATAAGTCCCAGGTCTAACAATTCCTTCAATTTCATTCTCAACTCCTGTAACTTTGGGGTCAACATTTGATAAGCCATTCTCGCTATCGGCTCAGTCCTCGGTTTTAGGTCTATGGTAAATTCCAATTTCCTCTCTGGCGGCATTTCTGGTAACTCCTCCAGGAAGATGCCTGCAACACTCTCACCACTGGAAAGTTTTCAAGACCTTTCGCTACTCCCTTATCTCTTAATGAAAGGATTGCATAAATATTACATCCCTTACAGATGGTCTTATGTAGCTTCAAGGAAGAGATGAACCTCAGGGGAACTCCCTGGTTCCGAACTACAATAATGTGTCTTTGTCCCTCATCATCAACCAAGCTCAACCATTTCGTCTTACAGTTGAGTATCGCCTCATGCAATTCCATCCAGTCCGTACCAATCATGACATCATAAGATCCTAAGATCATGACGGACCAGTTGGCCCTAGTGAGAACTCTCCTAGGTTAAGGCTACAACCCGTAACCTTCCCACCAAACTTATGTTTGGCTCCAGAAGCCATTTCTACAAGGATAAACTTATCCTGTTTGACTACCTTTATCTTAATTCTTTATAGATTTGCACCAGAAATGAAACTCTCGATAGCACCGAGATCTATCAAAATACTAAGGGTTTGGCCAACGACGGTACCTGATGTCTCGATCACATTTAACTGGTGCTCTTCCTCATGGTTATTCATAGCTGCATGAATCCGATGGGCCTTGCAGAAATCTCCCACAGTAGTGGGTCCAACTGATCCAGATGCTCTAGTCCTCTCCTCTAGGCAGTCACGCTAGTAATGTGTCTCCCCACAATCCAACACACTTTATTCGGTCCAGTATTCCTCATACCTGAAGTAGAAGCTGAATTCTAACATTAAGGCCCAACACGAACTTGTTGACCTTAAGTTTCTTAGTAATTTGGTTCGGAGCATATTAATGCAGCTCCAAAAATGGGCCTCATACTTGGGCACCATACGACCTTCCTGTCGCAAGGCATTGAACTCGTTGACTTGATGCTCAACGAATTCCTCAGAAAGATACCTCACTCAAAACTGTTCCTCAAACCGTTCCCATGACACATTTTCGACTACCGTGTTCAAAAATAACAGGAGTGAATTCCACCATAGAAGAGCACTCCCCTTCAGCTGAATACCACCATACAGACGTTTATGTTGAAAGTATATTCACAAAGCACAAATCACATCACCATATTCGTCCGAGGCACCAAAGATATCGAGAAGTTGACCCTCTCGTGTTTGCAGTGAATACTAACAGTACTAGTTGGGCGTGTTGTTGACCCTCAGGGGTACAGGTGCCCTAGCCTCATCTTTGTACAGATAGTAGGTCAAGGTCTCTGACATTCCCTAAAAGGACCTTATCAGGCCATCATCATCCCTTACAACAATCAAATCCATCCCAAGGAATTTTTCTTCCCCTTGGGGGTTAGACTTCGAGGGTGGGGGCACTTCTAGAGGCGTCACACCTCCTTCCACGACACCACGTTGTGAACCTCTGTGGCGTCCTCTAATCGATATCACCACATGGACACGCCAATTTTTTTATTTAGCACTAGGTTAATACTCAAGGGTTTACTGTAGTGGAAATCATGGTGATCCATAGTCGCAGGGTTGAACTGGCTCTGATACCATATGTAAAAACCCCAATCGTTATGACTACAAGCCACGCAAAAAGTGAATTTTTCTTTTAAGAAGGAAGACAACGGCTGAAGAACAAGCAACTAGGAGAAATGTGCGAAACCAAGACAAATGGAAATGACTACCTACCCGACATAAGCAAGATAATGCCTACAAGCTAAAGGACAACATAAACAACCCAACACAGTGGCTTTGATGAACAATACTTGGAAACCTATACGGTGTGCAAAACCAAAATTTGTTAAGGCATTACAAACTAAGAGCCAACATCAAATTCGACGAACCACACCCACACCGGGAAGCATAGAATCCAACCAAGTTATCATTTACCTCTATCCATTCGGGTGCGCGATGATCCCCGCATCAAGAATCATGCCATCACCAGGCGATAGGTGTGACAGTAAGCATGACGCAACATAACCTAACTAGACCGATAACCCAAGAAAATCCAATGCACTAGGAGACCAATTTAACTGACAAGCAGACTATACCCATGCACTCAAGCCACAAGCTGACAAGACGGAAGGCGACATCACTCAACATTTAATTGTGCAACCAACATAAGACTTTTTGGTTCTTAAGAGGCATATTTTTCTTGGAAGTCTCCCAACTATGAAACATAATTAATTCGGATAATCTAAGAATTCATGTGCATCAATATTCTATATTAATTCTCTATATACTAGAATATTAATTGGAAGCTATCTTAATCATAATGATATAAGGAAAGAATACTTGTTTTTGGATAATCTAATTAAGGTCTCCCATCATAGACTCATAAATTAATATATTAAGACATGAATGCAAGGGGTTTTCCTTGGATTAAGGAAGGAACTTCCACATCATCTTGTTGGTCAGTTTAATAGTTGTCCATAACTAAAATATAGGTCTAACAATGATATCGTTGTACCTTAGTAATATTATTTCCATTAATATTGTCTATCTCAGTGTTATCTGTTAAGCATCAACAATAAAACCATGTGCTATCTAAATGAGGAATCGTCGATAAAACCACGGGCTATCTATTAATAATAAATCACATTCAACAGATCGTTGTCCATCATTACTTACTGTCAACAATACAATGATAACAAAAACGTTGATTATAATTTCTCCAACATGCTATCAATAGGCTATAAATTGCTATCACCAAATCGCTATAAGTACATCGTTGCCTAGTCAATACATAAAATTGTTGAGTTATTCTAAAATCGTTGAGTAAATAATGTAGTTGTTGTGTAATACAATACACATTACTGTGTAATATAATAAACATAAAATCGTTGTGTTATATAATTTCTATTTCAATTGCAGTTCTATATTCAATTCGATGTCTATCATATAATTCGATTTGTTGTTTATATATATGGTGTTTCATTTCTAGTCTATATTCAATCGTTGTCTAAAATATCAGTCAATTTGTTGTCTATAAAATTGCTAATTCAATTGTTGTGTGCTACAATATATAATTTTGTGTACACAATAAATATCAAATGTTTAATATGTTATTACATTACGATATCGTTGTTAATATGCTAATTACACAATTGTTGTCATATAATCGCTATTTCAATTGTTGTGTGATACAATATATAATGTTGTGTACACAATAAATATCAAATGTTTAATATGATATTGCACTATGATATTGTTGTAATTTATCATAGCATGAAAAATCGCAGTCCAAACAACATGTAAAATCAGATTAAAATCGTTGTCATTCAAGGTTGAAAACACAGTCAATAAAGGTAATAATTCACTACCATTTAAACAATAATATCGCTTTCTAACAGGGAATATACACGTTGTCTATTAAAATATTGAATCGTTATCCATTCACACAGGATAATGCGGTGTTTAAAAAAAGAAACGCAGGCATAAAATGTGCAGAGATATATCTCAACTCGTTGCCTTTGTAACACCATGTTTCCCCCAATTTGCAATTAATCATAAAATAAGAATCACCATGCTAATGCATAAGAACAATGTAAATGTATTATTGTGTGAGTTGCCAATGATTGACTGTGGGGGTGAATCCTTGAAAGTACTGGCCATGATATCACTAGAGGAAGAATGTGAAAACTATAAGAGAGGGTTCATTATGACAAATAACCCCAAATTTCCCTTGATGAGGATGACAACCTCCTTCGGATCCCAAGGAGAGAAATTAGTTAATGAAGAAAGGATCGATGGTTGAATTATCAACTACCCCCATGAATGGAAACATGGGATTTGAGCCCGAAGTACCGCAGGGACTTGCAAACCTGAGCTTCCTTCTGACAGAAGGAATAGGATAGGTCGGCAAACCTTCCAATGTAAGAGGGATACACACGGGAGAGGAGACACCAGACAAAAAAAAAGTGTAAGCTCACAAGGGAGATGCACTGAGCTCTCCAGTTAGTCACGAACTGAATACCACAAGCTTGATGCCAAGGAGCATCTAAGAAACCTCATCGAGGCCATAACTGAGAGAGAAAGCTCTGAGTTACAAAGAACATGACCCAAACAGAAGCAAAAACGGAGGAAGAAACCTCGAGAAGTGTGAGAATTCCCTGGTGATATCATGGCTTGGCATGGGGGTGGCCAGAGTGCTAAGAATGAATGTCTCTGTGCCTATGGTCAGGTGGAAGGACGAACACCCACAGTCAGTTGGTTGGCGACAACCTGTAATAGATAAGCAATTTCCTACCGTGTAATTTAGTCGTAACTGTGTATGAATTGGTTATACTATGTATGTTTCAAGAATTGTGCATATTTATTAATGGATATACTGTATCTCCCCTATTTCTGCTTGATTGTATAACTAGGCCAGTAATAAATTATATGGTTAGAAGATGATTTTATACTCATAAATGCTTGTTCCTGTGGAGGGATAAGCCAGAGTCACGAACTGTGTGTTCATCGACCCCGGACACAGCTTCATGTACGCATGCCAACCCTCCTAATTGTTTAGAGTCCCTTGGAGGATGAAGATTTTTAAACTTATGAGAGGTAGTGCAGATTGACACGAGCTCTCTATGAGAGAAACCGAACCTAGAACTCCTTAAGTCCTGAACAAGATCAGGAAGGATCGCACCATTGTGTGCAAGAACCCTGCATGGAGTGCAGAGTTCGAGAAACCCTTTGGAAGTTTCAGAGTGTATGAAATCTCAAGAGTGACAAATAGACCATGATCGAAATCAGATCTGAACCATTGGTTCAGTTCGGAGAAATAGAGGTGAGGATTTCCCCCAAAGTCCCGAAGGGCGAATCGTCGATTCATAGGGGAAAATCTGGACCGTTGGAGCCTACGTCCAGACAGTCGGAGAAGAGTACATAGGAGAATAGATCTGAACCATCATATCGAGCGCAGGGGACCAATAGTCTTCAGATCCAGAAAAGGAACACGAGGTTTAACCTGGTGCATGCAGGGGAGAGAGGACTCCTCAAAGTCCTGAAAGTACCAAAGTATTTGGAACCGTCCATCAGCATAGGACATGTGGCAGTTGGGTATCATGTCGCTGACTCGTAACTTGGAGTGGTCAAAGAGTAAGACTGTACGAACTCACGATTCACAAAATCGCAACATGATCGTGGTCGTTGATCCATGAGTGATCTGGACCATCGATTTAGTGTGAATGACTTTCAGCATCCAGGAAACCAGAGGGAAAAACCCCTCGTCTTCGTAAGTCATGAAATGTCGGTATACGAAACCCCGATGCACTCTATGGATGAGCCGGTTTAGTGTGAATAAGTTTCGGTGTTTTGACATCTAGGAAACTAGAGGGCAAGACCCCTCATCTTGGAATGTCATGAAATCCTGGTATACGAAACCCCGATGTGCTATGTGGATGAGTCAGTTTAGTGTGAATAAGTTTCTGTGTTTCAGCATCTAGGAGACCAGAGGGCAAGACCCCTCGTCTTCACAAGTTGCAAAATCCCGGTATATGAAACCCCGACGCGCGATTAATACTGAGTGTCTTTCAACACCCTTAAGCTCAGGAGGGATAGTGACCGTTAGATCCATATCAACGAGGGTCATTGATATCATACACAAATTCCCATATCAAAATTCGGGGATTGGAGTGACAAGAGATTTGGAGTCATTGCATTGTGAACTCCCAGTTCACGAAACTCCGAAAAGATCTGGATTGTTGGATCCAAATCATTGAGGATCGTTGGATCTCGTACAAGAACTCATGTATCGGAGTTCGGGGAATGGAGTGACTAGTGGTTTGTTTTGCTACATTTCAAACTTTCGGTTACCAAAATCCCGATATGGCCAGGATCGTCAGATCAGGGGGAGATTCGCAGCCGTTGATCTCATCGAAGGTAAGATTTCAGGTTTTGGGGTTTGAAGAGTCTAAAGACTTGACTCTCTTGCATCTCCGAGTCGCGAAATGAGAAAGGTGCCTCTTGGCTTGGTTTGTGGTCATAACCAACGATCAGATAGAGGTGGATAAGGGAAGATCTAGCCTACACTAGGCCCTTGTAGGAATTCGGGGATTCTATCCCTTGAGGAAGAGCAAAAATTTTATTTTTTCCATAGTGGGTATGTGACAAATTGGTATCAGGGCATGGTTACATCACTTGGCCTGCTTGGGCTCATGTACGAGTCACATAAGGAGATATTGCTATTTGCATTTTCTCTTTAAGGAGAAGGACTGCAGAATGAAACTGTAATTTGGGAATTTCTACGGAATTCCAACAAAGGAATTATATTGTTCCTTTGTCAAAATGATAACTACTCTTATAGGAGTAGGGATGCATTGATCAATATTACTGATAAGACATGAGTATGAATAACAGAGGTGGAATAAATTGTGTTATGAAGCTGCACAATCTAGAAAAGGGACATGAACTGAGTTGTTTTGTTATAGTGTGACAATGGCTACCTACTAAAGAAGGTAGAGTCTCTTGCAATTGAGATGGTTGGTTAGGTAAGAATTAAGATCCTCATGAAGAACTCCTTCATGATTTAGGAAATCTGGTAAGGACTGGTAGGATCCTTAGAAAGTTATAATTACTATATTATTAAAAGACTAAACCCTGAGCATATAACTCCTCACGATTGAGAGGACTGATGAAAATATGTAGGGTCATATTACTTGACCTATAATGGTTAGAATCGACAACAAGGATAATCTGTTTAAACAAGATTAAGAGGAGTCCTTTGGGACTGTTGCTAATTCCCAAGAGTGACCCTTGTTGGTTGTTCCCATAAAGAGAGGGTAACATCTATATGAGTTATGACTATGAGATTAGTCCTGTAAGTAACTTAAAATCTCAGAAAAGATAGCGGGGAAATTTTGTATGCCAAGTGTACATATAGAGCACAAGGATTGCATATAGAAAAAATCTTGTGTAAAAGTTTGAAATCTCTGGAGGTTGAACACAGAGGTTGATTTCAGAAGAGTTGATGCTAATTTTGTGGCTGGAAGTCATTGAAAATCTAAACAGATGGTGGAATTCTCGGAGGGAGGAATACCGAAATTTTGTGAACCGTTAGATCTAGTAGATCAGAGGAGAAGATAAGGATGATAACTTCTCATCACTCACAAACTCAGGAGGAATAGTATTCGTTATATTGGAATCAACGAGATTCGTTGATCTAGAGCTTCGAGGTTTTGGCTATTGGGAAAATAGAATCGAAGACTTTCCCACAGTTGCGCAAGGTAAATCATCGATTCAATCAGAGCCGTTGGTTAGCGGATGACCTGAACCTTAGATCCAGTGTAATTGGATATTCGAGAGTCGGAGGTTTAGAAGTCGACGATTAGATTTTTGAGAACTCACATGTCATGAAATCCCGACATCCAACCTGAGTCGTTGGATCGAGAAAGGTGATGGATCATTGATCTGACGCATACACATTTTGGGGATTCAAAATCGGGAGTTAGGAGGTGAAGACTCCGCCAGAATCCTGAAAGGTGGAAAGTCAGGATTTGATTAGGACCATTGATTGGTAGAGAGATCTGGACCGTGGGATCTAGGTTGCCGGACCCTCATGGATCAGAATTTTGGGAAATGGTGGAGCATTGTCCGCGGATTCACTGAAACACAGGATCTTGATGCGTGTCTAGGAGTTGACCCCAAGTTCCGAGCGAAGGGTCATGTGAATAAAAGAGCCGAGAAAACCTTAGCATCGATCTTTCAGGTTTTCAGATTTTGGGGTTCGAGGACCAGAGTTCCTTGCAACAGGAATCTCGAAATTGTGAAATGTGAAGCACCTTTTAATTTAGATCGTGGTCACTGCCAGTGGTCACATGAGGAGAAGGCGTAAACTAGTATGAAGAATACTTAGTTGTGTTCAATTGTACTTGAGTGCATGAGTTTAATGCACTGTGAAGCTTCATAATAGGAAGCCTGATATTAATACTGGTAAGGTATGAATGATATTAAACGTGCAAGTAATGCACATGTATGATGTAAGAGTTTAAGTATACTAGAGGCCCAATATGATTTCCCTAATGAGTGAAACGTGAAACAAGTATTGCTCTTGTCTAGATTAAATGAATACTATGGTGGCATAGCTGACTCCATTCTGGGGAGGTTATGAAAGTTTTGTTCCAAATAATAGCTTGAGGGGAATGTATTCCATTTCCTCAGGAAGTACCAATATAAAAAGATGAAAGGGTAAATGAGCAAAGATTTTCTCTTGTCATAATAAGAGACAAATGATTACACCTTTGAGCATCACATGAGAAGGATTGTGAAAGAATATGAATTGACTGATCTTAACAGTAAAGATGCATGTGGGCTGTAAAATATACCTATGGCAACTGCACACAGGCTTATGATTATGAGTATATCTAAGTACATCATGGATGTAAGTTAGAAAAAACCTAGAACATTTGTTGATGCATAATCTGGAATACATACCAGAAAGGTATGTCTATGTCCCTTAAAGAATGCTTATTAACAAGATGAAGCTAATTTGAGCTTGAGGCCATCACAGATAGTGATGGATATGAAACAAGAGAGTTTCATGCCGAAGGAGTTCCCGGTGGAGGAACTGTGTAAGGACTTTGTCAAAAGAATAGAGTCACAACCCTAAAAATTGTTGAAGGTTGGACAATGGGCTGCAAGGCTTGTCCATATATAAGAATCCTGGATTACATTTTGAAAGAATCATGTAATTAATAGAAGACTAACAACTAAATATTGACCATTCTGATAACCAAATGGAAGTGTGTAGGATGCACATGTTCATGATTCATTATGAGCAAAGTGTTTCTATTAAAGCATGTTGCGGTATCACAAAAAGGGTTAGGGTGAGGCCTAACCAAAGAGGCTCAAGGAAAAGAGCAGGAATATCCCGACAGGGAGTAGAATTGCAAAAGTAGAGAAGAGACAGTGAGGCCTTAGAGATAAATCGACTAGGCTAAAAATCCCCAGGTGATGTAGAAAGAATTTGAAGAAGGGGAGAGCCCTCAATTATTTCCTTCCTGTGCATTATGTTTTCAATGGGATGAGAAAGATAGTACATTGATGAACAGAAATTTTTTGACACCATAGTGATGATGGTTGTAATATTGTGAAAACGATTGAGAACTGTTGTGTTGCACTCATGAAAACATTAAGGATAGTGTGATGAAGTACATACGGATATGATGGGACACGTCTGAAAATATTTTATTAATTTAAATGCTATGGTGCTTTCATTTTAATTTACATGACGACTAATGTGCCTATGGTGTATGTCATGTGTAGAAAAAAATAAGATTGGAACTGTTGAGAAAGACAATTGCCAATAATGAACAACCTCAAGCAGAGGGTGACCATGGGGAGGTTGTAGTCGAAAGATTGTTGACAGGACTGTGAAAATCCCACTAAAGCACTGTTGATGAGGTAGATATCAGAAAGAGAGTGCTAGCAGCCAAGAACCGGTATAAAGATATTCATGCCTATGTGGCACAAGGTATGAAGGGATTTGGTAAGAACCCCTTCTGAAATCTTATATTGTCTTAGTGTTATGCATGAACTTTGAAAGGAAGTTGTATGCCTTGGATACCCAAGTAAGGTATGATTCGGGAAGGACAACCTGAATAATGGAAGTATGAACCTCTGGTAGTAAACACTATTTGTAACCATTAGGAGAATTCATGAACCGATATGTCATGAATGCATTGACCAATGAATGAGTGCTTAAAGGCATTCATGGGAAAATTTTGATTTCAAGTGTATTGATTTGGAATCGTGATCGACCTATATCAGGTAGTATGGTCCTACTATAAGAATGAAAGAAAATGAATAAACCATATGAGGAAAAGGTTGGTTAAATTCCAACACCCCATGGCCAATAACCTGTCATAAAGTGTGACAAACTTGAAATCAATGCAAGAGTTCATTTGGGTATCAATGTGGCCATGGATATTGGCACATTTGTTAAAACCCTTTTAAATGTTGAATTATGTTTTGCAAAATTTTGTATGTTGAGATGAGCCTAATAGTTTGTTTGGTTATGGAAAGAATGAATTGCAAGAAGCAAAGGGTCATGGATATGGAAATGAGGTAAGCCCATAGGAAAGACCGATTTCCTACTGAGACAAACTGCGAGGAATGGTATTTCCTTTTGAGAAAGTGAATTTGATTGTTAGTATGCACAATTCTGAAATTGTTGTGATGAAGTTGAAAAGGTGCGATAAAAATGTATGTGCATGAGAACTAACAATTTGATTAGTTGAGGAATGATTGCAAGAAGAAAGAGTCTTGGATATGGAAATGTTGTAAGCCCATAAGGAAGATCGATTTCCTACTGAGCTAAAATGTTATGGGAAGGAATGTCTCATAATTGTGAATCTGGTTCCGTACGGAACATATCTGAAAATAAAAGAAGAGATTGGAAAAATTTGTGTGTGACAAATTTGCAATAAAAATTATGAAAGTTGGAATTTATAATTATGTCTCACGAATGTTGTATACTTGTGACATAGGTGAGGAGAAAATATCTATCCAGAAGGAATAGATGAAGGCTGTCAAAGCTGAAGATGATGAAAAAAGGCTACTACTCAGCCATGAAAACCCTGTGATAAGCCATGATCACCTGAAAATTATTATGTTTAGGTAACACAAGCCAGAGGTACGCCTCGGAAGAGAAATTCTGAGGGACACCTCTACTGTAAGACTCGATAGAGTCTCTAAAATTTTCCTATGCGAGAAAACCTTGGCAGGGCAAGATGGATCACCTGAGGGACTGTATAACAGTGAAGGGGATGCCTAAGCCTGGGCCTAAAGGGTGAGTGACCGCAGGGAAGAGGAGACCTTAATAATTCTTGTAAACTATTGGGATCATGCACACAGTGGGTAGTTTCCCATGCGGAAGAAATAAAAAAAAATAAATAAATAAATAAATAAAATAAACCTTGGAAAGGAAGATGAAATCATGATAGCTCTTGTGAACTATTGAATTGGAATCATGCACCCAATGGGTACGTCAAGGAAAGCGGTGAGCATGGATAACAAAACTACCATGTGGATACAGATCCACAAACTGCACAGATAAGTATTGTGCTAAGATTATGAAAATTTCCTTTTGAATTTTGAACAACAGTAAGATGTTTTCGCACAAAATTGTGATTAATGTGCTTGTTGTCCAAGAATTATTGAAGGCAGATGATGAAGACTAAGATCCTGAAAGAGGACCTGACCGAGGAAGAAGGTCAATACTTTTGAAGTGACTGAATGAGAATATCATGACATGTGTTTTTGAGAAAGAACACCGAGGAAAGTGTTCCTTTAAGGGGGATGGAATTGTAACACCCTATTTCCCCCAATTTGTAATTAATCATAAAATAGGAATTACCATGCTAATGCATAAGGACAATGTAAATGTATTATTGTGTGAGTTTCCAATGACTGACTGTGGGGGTGAAGCCTTGAAAGTACCGGCCATGATATCACTAGAGGAAGAATGTGAAAACTATAAGAGAGGGTTCATTATGACAAATAACCCTAAATTTCCCTTGATGAGGATGACAACCTCCTTCGGATCCCAAGGAGAGAAATCAGTTAATGAAGAAAGGACTAGTGGTTGAATTATCAACTACCCCCATGAATGGAAACATGTGTTGTTAGCCTGAAGTACCACAGAGACCTGCAGACCTGAGCTTCCTTATGACAGATGGAATAGAATAGGTCGGCAAACCATCCAAGGTAAGAGGGATACACATGGGAGAGGAGACACCAGACAAAAAAAAAGTATAAGCTCGCAAGGGAGATGCATGGAGCTCTCCAATGAGTCACGACCTGAAGGCCATGAGCTTGATGCTGAGGAGAATCTAAGAAACCTCATTGAGGCCATAAATAAGAGAGAAATCTTTGAGTTACAGAGAACAAGACCCAAACAAAAGCGAAAATAGAGGAAGAACCCTCAAGAAGTGTGAGAATTCCCTGGTGATATCATGGCTTGGCACAGGGGTGGCCAGAGTGCGAAGAATGAATGCCTCTATGCCTATGGTTGGGTGGAAGGACGAACACCCACAGTCAGTTGGTTGGTGGCAACCTATAATAGATAAGCGATTTCCTACGTTGTGTAATTTATCCATAAATGTGTATGAATTGGTTATACTCTGTATGTTTCAGGAATTGTGCATATTTCTTGATGGATATACTCTATCTCCCCTATTTCTACTTGATTGCATAATTAGGCTAGTAATAAATTATATGGTTAGGAGATGATTTTATACTCGTAAATGCTTATGTCCTGTGGAGGCATAAGATAGAGTCACAAACTGTGTGTTCATCGACCCCGGACATAGTTTCATGTATGCATGCCAACCCTCTTAATTGTTTAGAGTCCCTTGGAGGAAGAATTTTGTTAATCTCAAGAGAGGTAGTGCAGATCGACACAGGCTCTCTGCGAGGCAAATGGAACCCAAAACTCCTTAAGTCCTGGAAAAGATCAGGAAGGATCACACTGTTGTGTGCATGAACCCTGCATGGAGTGTAGAGGTCGAGAAACCCTTTGGAGGTTTCAGAGTGTATGAAAGCTCAAGAGTGAGAAATAGACCGTGATCGAAATCGGATCTAAACCATTGGTTCAATTCGAGGAAATAGAGGTGAGGATTTCCCCCAAAGTCCTGAAGGGAAAATTGTCGATTTGTAGGGGAAAATATAGATCGTTGGAGACTACGTCCAGACAACTGGAGAAGAGTGCGTAGGAGAATAGATATGAACCGTCAAATCGAGCACAAGGGACCAATAGCCATTGGATCCAAAAAAGGCACACGAGGTTTAACCTGGTGCATGCAGGGGAGAGAGGACTCATCAAAGTCCTAAAAGTCCTGAAGTATTCGGAAACGTTCATCGGCATAGGACACGTGGCAGTTGGGTAGAATTTCACTGACTCGCAACTTGGAGTGGTCAAAGGGTAAGACCGCACAAACTCATGATTTCCAAAATCGTGACATGATCATGGTCGTTGATCCATGAGCAATCTGGACCATCATTTTAGTGTGAATAAATTTTGGCATCCGGGAAACCAGAGGGCAAGACCCCTCATCTTCGCAAGTCGCAAAATCCTGGTATACGAAACCCCGATGTGCTCTGTGAATGAGTCAGTTTAGTGTGAATACGTTTCGGTGTTTCGGCATCCGGGAAACTAGAGGGCAAGACCCCTTGTCTTTGCAAGTCGCAAAATCCTGGTATACGAAACCCTGATGTGCTCTATGGATGAGTCGGTTTCGTGTGAATAAGTTTCTGCATTTCGGCATCCAGGAAACTAGAGGGCAAGACCCCTCATCTTCACAAGTCGCGAAATCCTGGTATACGAAACCCCGACGAGCGATTAAGACTGAGTGTCTTTCAACACCCTTAAGCTTAGGAGGGATAGTGACCGTCAGATCCAAATCAACGAGGGTCGTTGATCTCATACACAAATTTCCATATCGGAATTCAGGGATTGGAGTGACAAGAGATTTGGAGTTGCTGCATCGTGAACTCTCGGTTCCTGAAACTCTGAAAAGATATGGAGCATTGGATCCAAATCATTGAGGATCATTGGATCTCATACAAGAACTCGTGTATCGAAGTTCGTGGAATGGAGTGACCAGTGGTTTGGGTCACTGCATTTCAAACTCCCAGTTCCTAAAATCCTGATACGGCCAGGACCATCATATCAGGGGGAGATTCGCAACTATCGATCTCATCGAAGGTAAGATTTCGGGTTTCGGGGTTTGAAGAGTCGAAAGACTTGACTTACTTGCATCGCTGAGTCGCGAAATGCGAAAGGTGCCTCTTGGCTTGGTCCATGGTCAAAACCAACGATCACATGGAGGTGGATAAGGGAAGAGCTAGCTTGCACTAGGCCCCTGTAGGAATTCGGGGATTCTATCCCTTGAGGAAGATCAAAAATTTTATTTTTTCTGTAGTGGGTATGTGACAGCCTTATTATGGAATAAAAACATAGACTATCATCCAAAATCGCAGGCATATAATTAGACACACACTGATTAAATAATTCATCGGTAAATCACAATGTAATTTGTTGGTTAAAAAACAGGTATCCCAATGAATTTCACTGTCATTAAATATAGATTTATCAACCACACAATATGTATAAAATCAAAGGAGATTCATCATATCTCAGCTGGAAACTATCAAAAATGCTGGGGAAATTATCATAAAACGCATGGAATTGAGTAACAACACAGACACATCATTAAAATGCAGATCCTTTCAGATTTTCATCAATCCAAAACACAGAGATGATCATCATCGATATGCAGAGGTAAACATTCAAATAATGTAGAGTTAAAATTTCAAGGAAGTGCATAGGTACTCAAACACAAAGAGTATTAAGTTGATCGCAGGGGGAAATAAATAAACAATATGCAAGGGTTAATTAAATACCAAAAACGCATATTTTTAACATTCAAGCACTGGGTAATATGTCAAGAAATCGCAGAGATAATCAACAAAACAAAGATTTACTCAGCACAAGGAGGCACAAGACAATCAATCAACCAAGAATAAATCAACTCAGAGATAAGTAAGCGTAGACAACTCAGTAAGGATTATCCTTCTATCATCATCCATGGACAAAAAAGTAGGGAATTAGAATCTATAGGTCTATAAACACCGAAGTGATGACCATTGATTCGGCCCCTAGCCAATTGCTCATGCATGGAATGATGACCTATGGATAAGGGAGGAAATATAAAGCACCATATCATCATAAGAATCAATAAAACTCACAAAGATAAGTTACTAAAATCAGAAGTTGGGTTCGCCAAGGGAAATCCATTCAGAAAACAACAAGCAAGGGAATTACAATACCGTAGGAAAACAGGTGGAGGATAGTGCATGGAAATGATATCTTAAACGAGCACAGAGAAATAACATGAGTAAATTTAAATTCGTTGCAAGTAACAATTAAATCGGCATACCTTAGCCAAACGTGATTGCTAGTAGTTTATGTCCTATGCGCTCCATCCATCTACTTTCTGATCGATGTGACCTCACCGACACCTCCCAAACAATGCTAGGGGTACTCTTCTTCCCCCTGAGCCCCCCGAGCCGCAAGGGGCCACACACACTATACCAGTGAACATCTAACACCCAGCTCGCCTCGCAAGTTCGAGCTACCACTAGTTACTCGAGTTGGGTATCCCAACTCCCATAAGATAAGTTCGGTCAATGAAACAATTCAACAACGTAACGTTACACATAAAGATCAAATCCATACCCCTCCTCCTCCATCCTTTTTATATATTTTTTAAGTGATTTATTTCCCAAATTATCATATAATTTATTTTTCATTAATTTAATCAGAAAAAACCTCCCCCATACACATGTCACCCATCCCCCTACTTGCAACAGAAATTAATTTCATTATTTATTTAATTATTCCTATTTGTTTTAAGTTTCCCTCTTTTCCCTTTTTAACTAAAACTCAAATTAGAAAGTGTAGAAAAACCACCTTTTACCCCTTTTTCTTTTTAATTAATAAAATTTAATTAGCATATGTAGAAAAAAAACAATCATTTCCTTTTTAAATTTTCATACCCTAATATAATTTGATTTTAATAAATTAATTGAATTTCTTACCCCCTTCTGGTCACATGTTTAATTATGATTATTATTTTTGACCACAAGTGTCACTTAGGCCTAGATTTTAATTTCACTAGGTTGGGCAACATTTTTATTAGGGAAAAATTGTTTTAAAATCTTACTTCTCACATCATTCGTTCTAAGGTTGTCTAGGTTTATTCACTTACCAGTTAAAAATGCGACGTGCCCTTCAGGACGCACTAGGTGCTCCAACGGTGCCACTCACCTCTTTTGGTTTTCCTTGCGCAACTTTCCCTTCAAGACACACTACGTTCTTCAAGGGTGCCACTCACCTCTTTCTGGTTTCCTTGCGCAGCATGCCCTTCAGGATGCACTACGTGCTCCAAGGGTGCCACTCGCCTCTTGAATGACTTGGTAGACATCAAAAACCATGGAGTCAACACTCCACCAGGTGATCTTGTGCGATGCTAAGGTCCTCTAAGGAATAAGGCCCCTACCTTATTGCATGCCCCTTAGAATCATCATGAGTGACTGTCGCAGTCTGCCCTCACGACATCGTGGGTCTTCTTAAACTAGGTAATCATTAACCTACAGCTCAAGCCACAACAATAGTGCTAGTATGATGTGGTAGGGCTGTTGTCCACACCTCTCCCTCAAGTCTCTGGTTGTCATGCATGACAGATCTAGTCCACATGTGAGTCTGGTTGGCAAGTTATCTTCAGCCTACATCATCAACGAATCATGTCAGAAATAATAATCAATCATCATAACATCTAATCAAATGTACATATGTCATATCAACAACAATCAAACCCAAATATTTCACTCCCTAACTCGATCCGGATTTCAAGGGGTTTCATCGATGCCTCTACATCCTCGAGGTCCAAAGTCCTGCACACTCAGGAGAACCTAGTCAATTGCACCTATCTATGTCAATATAGAAAAATAACATATCATTGTATCATAATGCCTTGTAATCATAATCAAACAGCCAATAGTATAACAATCCAGATCACTTGCAAGCAAGTGTCCTCAAAGAATAAGTTCGCTTAATGCACGCAAGAGCGGGATGTTACAACACTTGCTTACAAGTGATCCGGGTTATTATACCATTGGTTGTTTTGATTATGATTATGAGATATCATGGATTTTATGATATGTTAGTTTGTTGTATTTACATATATAGGTTCTATTGACTGGGTTCTCCTGAGTGTATAGGACTCTGGACATTGAGGATGCAGAGGCAACGATGAAACCCCTTGGACTCTGGATCGAGTCAGGGAGTGGACAATTGGGGTTTGAATGTTGTTGATGTGACATATGTACATATGAATAGATTTTATGATGATTGAATATTATTGCTGACATGATTCGTTGATGGATGCAGGCTAACGATAGCTTGCTGACGGGAATCACATGTGGAGTAGAGGGGTCACGCACAACAACCAGAGACTTTGAGGGAGAGGTGTTGAAGCAACCTTGCCACAGACTACTAGCACTCTCTCCATGGCTCGAACAGTAGGTTAATGATTACCAAGTTTGAGAAGACCCACGATGTTGTGAGGGCAGACTGTGAGAGTCGCTCACAATGATTCAAAGGGGGGCACATTCAGGCAAGGGACTTATTCATTAGAGGCCCTTATTCTCCCATAATATCACCTAGCGGAGTATTGATTACAGGGGTTTTCAGTCTACCAAATTCAGTCAAGAGGAGAGTGGCACCCTTCGAGAACGTAGTGCATCCTAAAGGGGACATCATGCAAGGAAAACATAAAGAGACAAGTGGCACCCTTGGAGCATGTAGTGCGTCCTGAAGGGCACATCGCATAAGGAAAACGAAAAGAGGTGAGTGACACCCTTGGAGGACCTAGTGCATCTTGAAGGGCACGTTTTGATTTTAACTCGTAAGTGAATAAAACTAGTCGACCTTAAAATGAATGATGTGATAAGTAAGATTTAAAAACAATTTTTCCTATTAAAAAAAATGTCGCCCAGCCTAGTAAAATTAAAACCTAGGACTAAGTAGAACTTGTGGTAAAAAAATAATAATAAATAAACATGTAACAAGAAGGGGGGGTAAGAAATTCAAACTTATTTATTAAAGTCAAAATTATAATGCAGGATTAAATTTTAAAAAATGGCTAATGGTTGTTTTTATCTACATTTGCTAATTTAATTTTTAGTTAAAAAGAAAAGAGGGTAAATGGTTGTTTTTATCTACACTTGTTAAATTAATTTTTAATTAAAATGGAAAAAAGGGTAAATGTTTATTTTATCTACACTTGATAAATTGTTTTTTTAGTTAAAAAGGAATAAGGGGGAAACTTAAAAGAAATAGGAAACTTAAAGAAAAAGGGAAACTTAAGGAAAAAGGGAAACGTAAAGGAAAAGTTGAATGTCTAACTTAGTAAGGAATCTTTCCTTTGGAACTTTCTAATTATGAACTCAACTAGGAATTAAGGCATAAGTCATTTAAGAAGTGTAAGGGAATTTTGGGACACCGAGGAGAAATTTTAGGAATGCTCTTAGGTGGACGAGGTAAATAGGAACATTTAATTAATTAATGAAATTGATTTTCTGGTGCAACTAGGGGATCATACGACATGTGTACGGGGGAGGTTTTTTGAAATTAATTAAATGAAAAAGGAATTTAATGAGAATTTAGAAAACTAATTAATTGAAAACTCTATAAAAAAGATGGAGGAGGAGGAGTATGGATCTCATCTTTTTGTGTAACGTTACGCTACTGAAATTATATCTTGACTGAACATTCTCTTGTGGGAGTTGGGATACCCAGCTCGGGTAATGAGTGGTAGTTCGACCTTGTGAGGCGAGTTGGGTGATGACATTCTCTGGTATCGTGTGTGTGGCCCATTTGCACCTTGGGGGGCTCAAGGGGAAGAAGATTACCCCTAGTGTTGGCTGGGAGGTACCGGTGAGGTCACATCAGTCGACAAGAAGGAGATGGACGGAGCGCGCGTGAGACAATGACTCGAAGCCTTCTCATTTGTCTACAATGCGCATGTGTATATTGTATTGAATGGTAGTTTAAATGTTTTCCTATGCCTTCAGTAATGTACTTCTACTGTGTTAAAGATTATGTTTTATTCAACGTAACACTATCCATAGATTTCATTTTTATCTTCAACAATTTGTCTTGATAAGCCCAGTGTTTTATGATCAAAGAACTTAAAGTCATCCTAGCCTATGCTCACTGTATTCTGAATTGATTTCCCATGGAGAACCCAACCTCTGATTGCAATGACTTCTCTATGTTTTTTTTTATTGATTAATATGAAAAAAAATTGAGTTTTTATCTTTTGTCCCTTTTCCCTCAAGTTATTGGTCCATGCGTAAGCAGTCGTCCAAGAGCCGAATCAACAGTCGTCACTCCGGTGTTTAAAGACTTATATATTTAAATGCCCTTCTTTCCTATGCATGCATAATAAATGAAGAATAATTTTTCTCCTAGCTATCTATCTGTTACTTATCTCCGCGTTGAATGATAAATCGTTGTTCTTGAATGATACATCTCTATGTCCTTGAAAGATAAATATTTTTGTTTCTATATGAATGATTGTCTCTTCGTTTTTGTCCATTGTGTGTTGTGTTTTGTTGTTCTAACGCCCAATGTCTTACCTCTCTCCCTGGGTGATTTACTTCATTCCTTTTTCTAAGTTTAGTACGGAAACCCCGAGTGTTATAGAATTGTTCTTCTTAAATTTTAATCCAGAGTTATTGTGCCCATATTTTGATTTCATTTTATTGTTGAAATAACCATTATAAGCATCCAAATGGAATTGTTTTTACTGTTGAATCAACCATTGGATGCGTCCAGTTGAATTCGTCTTTACCTATTTCGTTTTTACCCCAAATATTTTTTTACTTGTAGTTGTGGTGCTTATAATATTGATGATAGTAAATCTTAATACACACCGATTTTTATAGCCATTCACCCAACGAAATTTATGTAGCCATTTCACACAATGAATTTATATAGCGAATCTTTATACAACAAATCTCAACACATCGATTTTATACAAGAATATTTTCATACGTCTAACAACGATTTTATTCTAGTGGTAATTTATTCCAGCGACTTTAATTCTAGAAATGTTATTATAATGTTATCCTTAAAACCATTTCCTTATATGAATTCCTGATAGTGATTTCCATAAATTTTATTTATAGACAATGTTTTTACAATTAAAGGACAACTAATTCATGGTTGAGTGTGACTGCGTTGAATGGTTGCAATGTATATATTTTTGACAACAAATCTATATTTAGGTCTGCATTTTGATGATATGTTTGCATTTTTCTTTAATGATATGGTTGTGAGTTGATATATATATCTGTGAATTTATTTATGTCTGTGTCTTTGATGTTATGTCTGCTTTTTACTTGGACTATTACCCAGCCTCCACTAAACAAATTTTCATGGCACATACACAACCTTCACACCACAATCTTCATGGCACTTTACATAGTATGCAACCACGATTCCTTGGAAAATTACACAAAGTTTACCCCCCCAACTTTTTGGGTGAATTCACCTAGCCTTCACCACTACATTCTGATTGCATTTGAATAGCAACATTGATTACTGTTGACAATGAAATTAACAATTATTGGACAATGATTTATTTTTTGGTAGCACATTGATGGATAGCATCATCATGGATAGCGTTTTAAATATTGTGACAGTAAATGTTATTAAACAACGATATTTATTTATCAAATAGTTATGGTTATTTACCCAACGATATCATTATAATTATTAATAGTTTATCAATAAAATTATCCAGAGACTGGTTAATATAGACAACAATAATATAGTGATGTATTAGACAACAATATCGTGTATTTGGACAACAATAATTTAGACAACAATGTCAAATATTTAATAGATAGTGCTATGGTTGTTGATCGCGATATTTATTATGTGAAGTAGTTCAAATATTAATAGACAGTGTAGTTCACTTTTTAATGTTAGTAGTTCACTTTTTAATGTAAAATAAAAAAAACAAGTATTATTCCATAAATGGTAAAGAAAGATTCGTTTGAGGAATGTATGACGCATGTGGAATCAGGAAATTAATGTGAGGTATGATTAGTTAAAGATTAGATTCCTAGGCGCCATTAACCATGTTGATGCAGGATTGCTTTGGACTTTAAGGTGATGTATGATTGTTATAGTAGTCAGATTTCCATTGCATATTGTCGACTTGTTGTTTGGGTGCTTGGGTTTAGTCTTCATTTTTTTGACAGTTAATTCAGTCTCCTAGTGCGAGGGATTTAGCTTGGGTTAAAGGTCTAGAAATGTTATGTTGCACCATGGTTATTGTCACACCTATTGCCTTGTGACGATGTGATTCTTATGAGGGGATCATTGCGCGCCCTAACGAATAGATGCGAATGATAACCTGGTCGGAGTATTGTGCTTCCCGACATGGGTGTATTGTTCATTGTAATTGATGTTGGTACTTGGTTTTGCAATGCCTTAATGCGTTTGGTTTTGAGCGTCGTAGAGGCTAATAGTTATTGGTCATTGAAGTCATAGTGTCAGGTTTGTTGATGTTGACCTTTATCTTGTAGGCATTGTCTTTCTTATATCAGGTGGGTAGCCATTTGTATCTATCTATTGATTATCACATGGTTCATCTAGTTGCCTGATGTGCTAGTATGTTGAGTCATTGTTGTCTATTGCCTAATTTGTGTGCGTTGTGTTCGTCGTCAAGTTGCATTTTTTAACTATTGTTGTTGTTTCCTTCCTTCTTAAAAAAATAAAATAATATTTTGCATTGCATTGCATGTAGTCGTAATGATGGGATCATTAGATATGGTATAAGAGTGGGTTCGACCCATGACTTTGGATCACTACAAATTTCGTTGATTGATAATTGATTATAATGTTGCTAATTAAATTGACTTGTATTCATGTAGGTAATCATGGTTAGAGGATCCTGCGGAGGAAGACGACGGGGTCCTATGGGACGAAGCATGATGCCCCCAGTATCATCCACACCTAAGGGGTCTAACCCCCAGGGAGACGAACAGGTTGTCGCGAAGGAACAAATAGCTGTGGGTGATCTGGTTGGGATGATTATGTCCTTTCAGTGGATGTTGGAGGCACTGGTCAACCATTTGGATAGAGATGTGGCCAGGGCATCGGCACCCCATGAGGGTCCACCATGTGCTCCAATCGGTACTAGTAGAATTCACCGTGAACTCGAGAAGGTCAAATTTCCCGAGTTCTTTGGTGCCTCAGATGACACAGCCACCAAGGCGTGGTTGGAGACTATGGAAATGTGCTTTGCACTTCGCGACTATACCTCCAATATGAAGGTCCACATGGTGGTATTTCAACTGAAGGGGAATGCTCTTCTATGGAAGAAGACACTCCTGCCACAATTGAACATGGACTTCGAAGACATGTCATGGGAATTGTTCGAGGAATGATTCCGAGAGAGGTATCTGTCATAGGAATTCATTGAGCGTCAGCTCAATGAGTTCAACGCCTTGAGATAGGGTGGTCGTATAGTGCCCAAGTATGAGGCCCGTTTTATGGAGCTGCTTCGGTATGCTCCGTACCTGAATGCCGACAAACTTAAGGTCAACAAGTTCATGTTTGGCCTTAATGTCAACATTCGTACAAAGGTTAGGATTCTGATGCCTCAAACATTGCATGATTTCATTTAGAAGGCCCTCATAGTAGAGGAGGAGCTTATCAGTGGGGTTCATAGATGGACTCCGACGAGACCAATAGGGTAGGTGTCATCTAGTGTGAAGCAGCATCAGACACCATCTAGACATTCACCAGGATATTGTGGCTTCCATAGAGGATCCACTTTCTCTACACCTCGAAAACCAGTTCCACAACAGCGGACTCCTTACCGAGGACCACAGGACCAACAACAACATCAACTACAACAACAACAGTTTATGTCTATTCAACATAATAGACCAGGGTTCTAGGTTGGTGGGTTGTCAGCTTCTACTTCAGGTACCAAGAGTACTGGACCGAAGAAAGGGTGTTGAACATGTGGGGAGCTACATTACCAGCATGAATTCCCAGTGGAGAGGACTAGAGCATTTGGATTAGTCAAACCCACTACCGTGGGAGATTTGGGCAAGGGCCATCAGATTCATGCAGCGGTGAATAACCGTGAGGAAGAGCACCAGTTGAATGTGCTCGAAACGTTAGGTATTATCGTTGACCAGACCCTTAGTATTTTGATAGATCTCGGTGCTACCAAGAGTTTCATTTATGGTGCAATGCTAAAAAGAATTAAGGTGAAGGCAGTCAAACAGGATGAGTTTATCCTTGTAGAAATGGCTTTGGGAGCCAAACAAAAGGTTGGTGGGAGGGTTATGGGCTGTAGATTTAACTTGGGAGAGTTTGTCACTAGGAACAAACTGTACGTCACAATATTAGGATCTTATGACGTCGTGATCGGTATGGACTGGCTGGAATGGCATGAGGTGATAATCAAATGTAAGATGAAATGGTTGAGATTGGTCGATGATGAGAGACAAATACGCGTGATTGTAGGTCAGAACTAGGGAGTTTCCCTGAGGTTCATTTCTTCCTTGCAGCTATGGAAGAGCATGTGCAAGGGATGTAAGCTTTATGAAATCCTTGTGTTAAACAATAAGGGAGTAGCGGAAGGTATAGAACACCCTCAGGCAGTGAGAGAGTTTGCGAATGTCTTCCCTGAGGAGTTACCAGGGATGTCGTGGGAGAGGGAATTGGAATTTACCATCAACCTAAAACCAAGAACTGAACTAATAGCAAGAACGCCTTATCAGATGTTGACCCCGTAGTTACATGAGTTGAAAATGCAACTGAAGGAGTTGTTGGACATAGGAATTATAAATCCAAGTCTTCCACCGAGGGGTGTTCCTGTTATTTTCATACGGAAGAAGGGTGGGTAGTGGAGACTCTACATTGACTACCTTCAATTGAACAAAGCAACGATCAAGAATCAATATCTATTGTGAAGGATTGATGATTTGTTTGATCAGATGAAGGGTGAGACGGTGTTTTCGAAGATCGAATTAAGATGAGGGTATCACCAGTTACGGATCAAGGAGGAAAACATTCCTAAGACCATCTTTAAGACAAGGTTTGGACATTACAAGTTTATTGCTTTACCGTTTGCACTGATGAACGCCCCAGGGGTATTTATGAGTTTGATTAATGGGGTGTTCCACGACTACTTGGACAAGTTCATACAAGTATTCATTGATGATATTTTTATTTAATCTCGGATGATGAAGGAGCTTGACGAACACTTTCACTTGGTACTACGGTGTTTGAGAGAGAAAAAATTGTATGCTAAATTGGCTAAATGCTTGTTTTATTAGTCGAAGATTCACTACTTAGGGAATGTCATCTCCGGTGAAGGTATCGTCATGGATCCAGCAAAGGTTGAGGCTATTATGGAATGTCCTACATCGAAGAATGTCCCCTAAGTGCGTAGGTTCATGGGTTTAGCAGGATACTATCGACAGTTCGTTAAGAGTTTTTCGAAGATAGCAAATCCAATTACTGAATTGCAAAAGAAGAACAAGAAGTTTGTTTGGAACAAGAAATGTGCAGAATCATTTCAGAGGCTCAAGGAGATTTTGACAACAAAACTGATACTAAAGGTACCTGACATGGATACAGACTTCTTGGTATGCACTAATGCATCCAAGGAAGGCTTAGGCGGAGTCTTGATGCAAGACAGTCGAGTGATCTCTTACATCTCGAGGAAGTTGAGAAGGAATGAGGAGAACCATGTGACACATGATTTGGAGTTGTTATCCACTGTATATACCTTGAGAGTTTGGAGACATTACCTTATTGGATGAAAACTTGAACTAAAAATGAACCATTGTGGACTACAACACATCTTTACGCAAAGCGACTTGAACGTGCAACAACGACGTTGGTCGGAATTTCTTAGAGAGTACAATTTCGATATTACTTAAATAAAGGGAACAATGAACATAGTGGCGGATGCATTGAGTCAGAGACCACACATCATTTCGGTGATGCCTCTTAAGACGAATCTGTGTGAAAATATTCTAACTTTACAACACGACAATGACTGGTACAAAGAGGTCAAGAATTTTATTGGAAAAAACACAATGATGGTACCAAAATTTGAAGGATTTACTATGGACAATGACAGATTATTGATATTTGAAAGTCAATTTTACGTACCACCCAACGATGAGTTGAGGATTTTGATCCTAAACGAGGCTCACATAGTAGTGTACATGGCTTACCCAGGAGTCACAAAGATGAAGGGAGTCCTTAAACCATTATTCTTCTGGAAAGGAATGAAGGCAGACATAGTCAACTACATGGCCAGATGTCTAGAATGTCAGTAGGTGAAGGATGAGCATAGACATCCGACAGGATTACTACAGCCACGCGCAATTCTGGAATCAAAATGGGAGGTCATTTCGATCGATTTCATTGTTGGATTGCCATTGACGGCAAGGAGACACGACTCAATTTTTGTGTTAGTCAACACTTTGACGAAGAGTGCTCATTTTATTCCTATACATACGACGTATCAGGCACTTTATATAGCTATAGTTTTCATCAGCGAGATTGTGAGTTTGCATGGCCTTCCTAGGAGGATTATATCTGATCAAGGATCGTTGTTTACTGGACGATTTTGGACTAGTTTCCAAGAGGCCTTGGGAAACCAAGTTAAATTTAGTACCATGTATCACTGGGAGACAGACAGGCAGACCGAACGAACTAACCAAATCTTGGAGGACATGTTGCATATGTACGTTATGGACCAACAAAAGCGTTGGGAAGAATTCTTTCCACTGGTAGAATTTTCATATAACAAAAGTTTGTTAGAAAAACAGGTCCGCGGAGCAATAAAATAAAAAAAATGTAGAAACAAAACACAGAAGACACACAATGCAAGAGAGACATAGATTTACGTGGTTCACCCAGTGTGGGCTACGTCCACCAGAGAAATTGCCAGGTCCTTCCTTTATTATTATCCAGCAAATGAAGGGATATAACCTACAACAAAACCCACTGTAACTTACTCTTCTTTCTCTCACAATCTCTTCTCTCAGAATACAATACTCACCACCACCCATAGTCGTGATACATTTCCCTCATAAAAGAGGGTTGTTTTCTAGGGAAAAAAACCCTAACATAATATCTACCGTTAGATCTGCGACCTTATAATGAATGGTCCAGATTTACAATGAAACTACAATATACTTTTACAAGGAATGTTTTGCTTCGAGGGCTTCACCCCCGAACTCCCATTGGGGTGCCACTTACCCCCAAACCCCCCAGCCAGGGGGATAGGCCCCCCAAACCCCGTAGAGTGGGTACCCCCCTCTGCACTCCCCTGCGTGGAAGAGTGTACATACTTATGGGGTGTAAATACTTCATGGGGTATAAACACGATTGAAAGTAAAAGACCTATAAATCAGGAAGATAATCAAGCTCCACAACCAACAATCTCCCACTTGGAGACTGATCTCAACAACTCCACCGTTGTTGTATATGTTGGACTCTGAACCTTCTTGCACCTAGAAAATTTCTCATTTTCATCTTCATTATTGAATACCAACTGAAACTGAGCAAGAACTCAGTTTCTCCGTGGTTACTCCCTTTGTTAACATGTCTACAGGATTCTGGCTAGTGTGTATCTTTTCCATCTTCAATTTTCCATCTTCCAAGGCGGATCGTATGAAGTGGTACCTCAACTATATATTCTTATTCTTCGAATGGAAGGTTGAGTTCTTTGCAAGGTGAATAGCACTCTGACTGTCACAGTACAACTTGTTGTTCTCCTGCTTCTTTCCCAATTCCTCCATAAACCTTTGTAACTAAATCATCTCTTTACTAGCCTCTGTAGCAGCAACATACTCTGCCTCTGTTGTTGAAAGTGAAACAACCTTTTACAGTTTTGAAATACAACTTACTGTTGTTCCACCTATAGTAAAAACATACCCTGTGGTGCTCCTCCTGCTGTCTTTATCACCTGCCATATCTGAATCAACATATCCCTGTAGAAAAGTGTCTGAACCTCCAAAATATAATGCATGCATAGTAGTACCTCTCAAATAATTGAGAATCCACTTTACTGCCTCCCAATGTTCTTTACCTATATTGTTCATATACCTACTCACAACTCCCACTGCATGTGCAATATCTGGTCTTGTGCAAACCATTGCATACATCAAGCTGCCAACTGCTGATGAATATGGGACCCTGGACATGTATTCTATCTCCTCCTGTGTCTTGGGACACATTTCCTTAGTTACTTTGAAATGGCTGGCCAAAGGTGTACTAACTGGTTTTTCATTCTGCATTCTAAACCTCTCTAACACCTTCTCTGTGTACTCACCCTGAGACAATGTCAGTTTGCGATTTTTTCTGTCCCTTGTTATTCTCATACCAAGGATTTTCTTTGCAACACCCAAATCCTTCATCGCAAATGAATTAGATAATTTCTTCTTGAGCACATTTATGTCCTACATATTAGTCCCTGCAACAAGCATGTCATCTACATACAATATCAAGATAATAAAGCTTCCATTTTCTAGCTTTTTAAAATAAACACAGTGATCAGAATGACATCTACTATAACCTTGTTCTGTCATAAACCTGTCAAACTTCAAATACCACTGCCTTGGATCTTGCTTTAGGACATACAAGCTCTTCTTCAACCTGCATACCAAATTCTCCTTCCCTTTGACCTCATACCCCTGTGGCTACTGCATATAAATCTCTTCCTCCAAATCCCCATGGAGAAAAGTTGTTTTTACATCTAACTGTTCAAGATGAAAATCT
>ML777090.1:253409-267004 GCA_009831015.1 Picea engelmannii
TCACCTTGAACATAATCTAGAAAATGTTTCCTATGGGGTGTGGCATGAAATGAAGCTCCTGAATCTACAACCCAAGACTCAGAAATATTATCTACAGAAAGAATCAAAGCATCTTGTAACACATCACCTGTTACATTTGCTTCCTGATTTATCTCCTGCTATCCATCTCTTTGTTTCTTTGGAGATCTACAGTCTTTCTTCAGATGTCCTTTCTTCCCACAATTCCAGCACTCTATCTTTCCAAGTATGGATTTGGATCTACCCTTCCTAGAATTTCCGCGGTTTCATGAGCCCTTTCCTCTATCCTTTTGTCTTCCCCTGTTCTCCATGTTCAATGCATTTCCTGATGTCTCACCTGTGATTTTCCATCGCATTTCCTCACTAAGGATAACACCAACAACATCATCAAATTTTAAAGTATTTGAACCAGAGACAAAGTTACTTACAGCCATGACCAAGCCATTCCATCTTTCTAGCAATGAGCACAAGATTAGAAGGGCCATGACCTCATCATCAAAGTCCACTTTTACAAAACTTAGTTGATTAGTAACCGTATTAAATTCATTTAAATGATCTGCAACAAACCCACCTTTTGACATCTTCATATTAAATAATCTCTTCATTAGAAATACCTTATTCTACGTTGAGGGTTTTTCATACAATTTGGACAACACATCCATCAAACCCTTCGTTGTCTTTTCTTTCGAAATATTGAAAGCCACTGACGTTGCCAAGCTCAATTGTATCGTTCCTAGAGCCTTTCTGTCAAGAATCTCCCATTCTTCATCCTTCATGGCCACCGACTTCTTTGCTACTCCACTCAATGGTAGGAATAGATCCTTCTGATATAAATAGTCTTCCATTTGCATCTTCCATAACTGGTAGTTTTGGCCGTTAAATTTCTCGACCCTAAGCTTTCCATCTTCCGACATTTCTCCCACTCGAACCAGGAACCCTCTTTTCCTATGAGTTACCTTATGCTCTGATACCAGTTGTTAGAAAAACAGGACCACGGAGCAATAAAATAAAACAAATGCATAAACAAAACACAGAAGACACACAATGCAAGAGAGGCACAAATTACGTGGTTCACCCAGTGTGGGCTACGTCCACCAGAGAAATTTCCAGGTCCTTCCTTTATTATTATCCAACAAATGAAGGGATACAACCTACATCAAAACCCACTGTAACTTCCTCTTCTTTCTTTCACAGTCTCCTCTCTCAGAATACAATATTCACCACCACCCATAGTCGTGATACATTTCCCTTATAAAAGAGGGTTGCTTTCTAGGGAAAAAAACCCTAACATAATATCTACCGTTAGATCTGTGACCTTATAATGAACGGTCCAGATTTACAATGAAATTACAATATACTTTTACAAGGCAATTTTTGCTTCAGGGGCCTCGCCCCCGAACCCCTGGTGGGGGCCCGCTTGCCCCCAGACCCCCTAGCCAAGGGGATAGGCCTCCCGGACCCCGCAGAGGGGGTACCCCCCCTCTGCACTCCCCCGCATGGAAGAGTGTACATACTTCTGGGGTGTAAATACTTCATGGGGTATAAACACGGATGGAAGTAAAAGACCTATAAATCAGGAAGATAATCAGGCTCCACAACCAACACAATTATCAAATCACCATTAAGATGGCGCCTTTCGAGTTTCTTTATGGGTGATCGTTTCGGACACCTTTGAGTTGGGATTGGCTTGAGGATAGGGTCCTGGTGGGACCAGAATCGATCCAAGAAATGGAATATCAAATGAAAACAATAATACAAAGGATCAAGGAAGCGCAAGATTGACAAAATAGTTATACTGATGCGGATTGTGTCGAATGCAATTATGAAGTTGGCGATCGAGTCTTTTTGCGGATGAAACTGCATAAGAGTTTGATCAAGTTTGGAAAGGGTGATAAACTCTCTCCTAGTTTCATGGGACCTTTCGAGATTGTGGAAAAGAAGGGGTCCATGGCTTATCGACTAGCCTTGCTTTATTCTTTGAGGCGTATGCATGATGTTTTTCACGTATATGTTTTGAGACATTATATTAGTGATCCTACACATGTTATTGACATGATTTCCTTGCAGGTATCTGGCAAGTGTGTGCTCACGACTAAGCCAATCTACATTCAAGACCATTGCATTCAACAGCTACTGTGTCAAACAATAGATCAGGTCAAGGTCCAGTGGGACAACTATAGTCCACACTCAACGACCTGGGAGAGCGTATATGATATGCGTCAATAGTTTCGATTTTTGTTTGATAGATAGACTTATGATATTGTGATACACTTTATTTCGGCACTTATATACTGTGAAACTTCGGGATGAATTTTATACCAAGAGGGGGTGTATGTAACAACCCTCTCTTGCATGCACTAAGAGAACTTATTCGTTGAGGACACTTGCTGGCAAGTGATCCAGGTTATTATACTATTGGTCATTTTGATTATGATTATGAGATATGATGGATTTGATGATATGTTATTTTCTTGTATTTACATAGATAGGTGTTATTGACTGGGTTCTCCTGAGTGTGTAGGACTCTGCACATTGAGGATGCAGAGGCATCGATGAAACCCCTTAGACTCTAAATCAATTCAGGGAGTGGAAAATTGGGCTTTGAATGTTGTTGATGTGACACATGTACATATGATTAGATGTTATGATGATTGACTATTATCGCTGACATGATTCGTTGATGGATGTAGGCTGACGATAGCTTGTCAACTAGACTCACATGTGGAGTAGAGGGGTCACGCATGACAAACCGAGACTTTGAGGGAGAGGTGTGGCAGCATCCCTACCACAACCTACTAGCACTCTCATCATTGCTCAAATTGTAGGTTAATAATTACCTAGTTTGAGAAGACCCATGATGATATGAGGGAAAACTGTGACAGTCACTCACGATGATTCTAAGGGGTGTGCAATAAGGCAGGGGCCTTATTCCTTAGAGTCCCTTAGTCTCCCAAAAGATCACTTGGCGGAGTATTGACTCCAGGTGTTTGAGTTCTACCAAATTCATTCAAGAGGCAAGTGGCACCCTTGGAGCACATAGTGCGTCCTGAAGGGCACGTCGCACAAGGAAAATGGAAAGAGGCGAGTGTGACCCTTGGAGCACGTAGTGCATCCTGAAGGACACGTTGTGCAAGGAAAACAAAACGAGGTGAGTGGAAACCTTGGAGCACCTAGTGCGTCCTGAAGGGAACGTTGCAATTTTAACTGGTAACTGAATAAAACTAGTAGGCCTTAAAATGAATAATGTGATGAGTAAGGTTTAAAAACAAGTTTTCCTAATAAAAAAATTCTCCCCCAACCTAGTGAAATTAAAACCTAGGACTAAGTAGAACTTGTGGTAAAAAAAATAACAATAAATAAACATGTATAACAAGAAGTGGGGTAAGAAATTCAAACTTATTTATTAAAGTCAAAATTATAATGGAGGATTAAATTTAAAAAAAGGGGTAATGATTGTTTTTATCTACATTTGCTAATTTAATTTTTAGTTAAAAAGAAAAGAGGGTAAATGGTTGTTTTTATCTACACTTGCTAAATTAATTTTTAATTAAAAAGGAAAAGGGGTAAATGGTTTTTTTATCTACACTTGCTAAATTGATTTTTTTAGTTAAAAGGGGAAAAGGGGGAAACTTAAATAAAAAGGGAACCTTAAGGAAAAGGGGAAATGTAAAGAAAAATCTGAATGTCTAACTTAGTAAGGAATCTTGCCTTTGGAACTTTCTAATTATGAACTCAACTAGGAATTAAGTAAGGCGTAATTCATTTAAGAAGTGTAAGGGAATTTTGGGACATTGAGGAGCGCTTTTAGGAATGCTATTAGGCGGATGAGGTAAATAGGAACATTTAATTAATTAATAAAATTATTTTTCTGGTGGAACTAGGGGATCGAGCGACATGTGTATGGGGGAGGTTTTTCAAAATTAATTAAATGAAAAAGGAATTTAATGAGAATTTGGGAAACTAATTACTTGAAAAATCTATAAAAATAATGGAGGAGGAGGAGTATGGATCTCATCTTTTTACATAATGTTACGCTACTGAAATTTTATCTTGATTGAACTTTTTCTTGTGGGAGTTGGGATACCCAGCTCAGGTAATGAGTGGCAGCTCGACCTTGCAAGGCGATCTGGGTGCTAGCATTCTCTGGTATCGTGTGCGTGGCCCCTTTGTGGCTCGAGGGGATCAGGGAGGAGACAACTAACCCTAGCGTTGGTTGGGAGGTACCGGTGAGGTCACATCGGTCGGCAAGCAGGAGTTGGACGGAGCACGTGCGAGACAATGACTTGGAGATTTCGCATTTCGATATGGTACACATGTGTATATTGTATTGAATGGTAGTTTAAATATTTTTCTTGCGCCTTCAGTAATGTACTTCTAATGTGTTAAATATTATGTTTTATTCAGTGTAACACTATCCAGAGATTTCATTTTTATCTTCAACAATTTGTCTTGATGAGCCCAGTGTTTTATGATCAAAGAACTTAAAGTCATCCCAACCTTATGCTTCTTGTATTCCGAATTGATTTCTCATGGCGAACCCGACCTCTGATTGCAATGAATTCTCAGTGTTTTTATTTATTTATTAATACAAAGAAAAATTGATTTTTTTATCTTCTGTCCCTTATCCCTTAAGTTATTAGTTCATGCTTGAGAAGTCGGCCAAGAGCGGAATCAACAGTCGTAACTTCATTGTTTAAGGACTTATAGATTCAAATGCCTTGCTTTCCTATGCATGGATAATGAATGAAGGATAATTTTTTTCCCAGCTATCTATCCCTTACTTATCTCTATGTTGAATGATAAATATCTACGTCTTCTTGAATGATAAATCTCTACACTTGAATGATACATCCTTGCATCCTTGAATGATAAATCTCTATGTTTCCATTGGAATGATTGTCTCTTCATTTTTTTCCATTGTGCGTTGCATTTTGTTGTTCTAAAGACCAATGTCTTACCTCTCTCCCTGGGCGATTTACTTCCCTCGTTTTTCTGAGTTTAGCACGAAAACCCCAAGCGTTATAGAATTGTTCTTGTTAAATTTTAATACAGAGTTATTGTGCCCAAATTTTGATTTTGTTTTACTATTGAAATGACCATTATAGGCGTCCAGATGGAATCGGTTTTACTGTTGAATCAACCATTGGATGTGTCTAGTTGAATTCGTCTTTACCAATTTCGTTTTTACCCCAAATCATTTTTTACTTGTAGCTGGGGTGCTTATAATATTGATGATAATAAATATTAGTACACATCAAATTTTTATAGCCATTCACCCAGTGAAATTTATGTATCCATTTCACATAGCGAATATTTATACAACGAATCTCAACACAATGATTTTATACAAGAGTTTGTTCATACATATGACAAAGATTTTATTCCAGTGGTAATATATTCCAACGACTTTAATTCCAACGATGTTATTATAGCATTATCCTTACAACCATTTGTTTATATGAATTCGTGATAGCGATTTCCATAAATTTTATTTATAGACAATGTTTTTATAATTAAAGGACAATGACTTCATGGTTGATTGTGATTGCGTTGAATGTTTGTAGTGTATAGATTTTTGACAACGAATGTATATTTAGTTCTACGTTTTGATGATATGTCTGTTTTTTTCTTTAATGATATGGTTGCGAGTTGATATATATATATATATATCTGCAAATTTATTTATGTCTTCGTCTTTGATGTTATGTCTGCGTTTTACTTGGCATATCGCCCAGCCTCCATGCCACGACTTTTCATGGCACATAGATAGCCTTCACACCATGATTTTCATGGCACTTTACACAGTATGCAACCACAATTACTTGGAAAATTACACAGAGTTTACCCCATGCCCTTCTGGGTGAATTCACCCATCCTTCACCACTGCGTTCTAATTGCATTTGAATAGCAACATTGATTACTGTTGATAGCAAAGTTAATAATTATTGGGAAACAATTTTATTGATTGGTAGCACATTGATGGATAGCGTTTTAAATATTGTTGACAGTAAATGTTATTACAAAGAGATACTTATTTATCAAATAGTTATGGTTATTTACCCATCAATATCATTATAATTATTAATAGCTTATCAATAAAATTATCGAGAGACTGGTTAATATAGACATCAATAATATAGCAATATATTCGACAACAATAATATGGCAAACAATCATATAGTGATATATTAGACAAAAATAATATAGACAACAATAATATAGCGATATATTAGACAACAATATCATGTATTTAGACAATTATAATTTATGCAACAATAATATAGACAACAATGTCAAATATTTAACAGACAATGCTATGGTTGTTGACAACGATATTTATTATGTTAAGTAGTTCAAATATTAATAGACAACATAGTTCACTTTTTAATGTTAGTATTTCACTTTTTAATGCAAAAAAGAAAACAAGTAGTTATTCCATAAATTGTAATTAAAGATCTGTTTGAGGAATGTATGACGCAAGTGGAATCAAGAAATTAATTTGAGGTATGATTGGTTAAATATTAGATTCCTAGGCACCATTAACCATGTTGATGTAGGATTTCTTTGGAATTTAAGGTGATGTATGATTTTTATAGTAGTCAGATTTCCCTTGCATCTTGTCGACTTGTTGTTTGGGTGCTTGGGTTTAGTCTTCATGTTTTTGACATCTAATTTGGTCTCCTAGAACGTGGGATTTAGCTTGGTTTAAAGGTCTAGAAATGTTATGTTTCATCGTGGTTATTGTCACCGTTATCGCCTTGTGATGGAATGAGTCCTGGTGAAGGGAACATTGTGCGCCCTGACGGATAGATGTGAATGATAACCTAGCCAGAGTCTTGTGCTTTCTGATGTGGGTGTATTGTTCATTGTAATTGATGTTGGTACTTGGTTTTGTAATGCCTTAATGTGTTTGGTTTTGCGCGTCATAGAGGTTCCTAGTTACTGGTCATTGAATCTGTTGTGTCAGGTTTGTTGATGTCGACCTTTAACTTGTAGGAAATTTCTTGCTTGTGTCGGGCGGGTATTCATTTTTATCTATCTATTTATTATCGCATGGTTCATCCAGTTGCCTGATGTGATATTATCTCGAGTCGTTGTTGTATGTTGCCTGATCTGCATGCATTGTGTTCGACGTCAAGTTGCATTGTTTAATTGTTTTCGTTGCTTCCTTCCTGCTAAAAAGAAAAAAAAAATGTTTTTGTCTTGCGTCGCATTTAGTTGTAACGATGGGGTCGTTACAATCTGGGATTGTTTTCATGATTTAATATGAAATATGTTATCACTAGTTGTATTAATATTAATATTAACAGTTATTATCGTAAAGATAATTTTAGTTGAATTTTTTTGTTGATCTCCTTTTATATTTAATATAAAAATTTAAAACTATTTTCATAATTTAATAGAAGATTCAATCAAACAAATTGATTTACAAAATAATAAAACCTGATTTAGAATTGTTTTAATAATTTAATATGCAATTTGTTCCCACTATTTGTAGCAACTAATTGTCAAATTCACTTTAGTTGAAAGCATTATTTTTCTTTTTTTTTTATACTTAATATTAAAATTTAGAATTATTTTCATAATTGATAGAATATTTAATCAAATAAATTGATTTAAAACACTCATCAAATCTATGTTAAAACCGATTTCATGATTTAATATGTGCCATATGTTGTTACTATATATGATCTAGAATGGAATAATATATAATTTGTCATTTAAGTTGGTACTATATGGGTGGAAAAAATAGAGGAATTGGCTTGCAGGGCCCATTTTAGGGGTAGGTCATAGTTTGGTGATTTGGGGTCTCGAAAATTTTAGAGTTAGTTTGAGGTATCAAATGACACTTTTTGGGCGTCAATACTTTGTGAGATTAGCTTCCAACCCCTTGAAACTATTCTATGCATCGAAATGTTTCAAATTGTGCAAAAAACACCTCAAGCATGGATTGTATGTGGAATTTATGCCTCCTCCAAGTTGACCTACAATGTTGACCTCCATGATCATATAGATTGGATGCCACATCATCTCCCATTACTCACACATGAAAGGATATTCAAGTGTGGAATTTCAATAATATTCTAGGGGGTTCAAAACACTAACACTAATTGAGGATTGAGTCATACAAAAACTGTAACCATAACCATAAACGACTGGGCTGCTAGGAAAAGGAGGGGTTCCATTCTTTTGGTTTGTTTATTGTTCCAAAATTGAGTAGAGCATATTGGTGTTGGATATTCAATAATAAAGAGGTGGAAAATTTTGTAGCAACCTTTCAAGCCACAGTTCCCATGGTAACTCCATAATGACTGCCCCTTTATTTGTACTTGCATTTCATAATCAAGAAAAGGAAAGTAGAGCATAGGCCTCACCTTCTAGTTGGGTTTTCTCCCATATTGGGTTTCCAAGGTCACTTATTTTGTCCATTTGTATGGATGGTACACATATTCATTTTATTGTTTCTTTCATTTAGGTTTCAATTATTTCCATAATTTTAAGTGTTTTTCTAGCAATATTAAATACAAGATCTAAGGTAGTAAACTACAAAATAAAATATTTAAGAATACTGTAATTCATGTTTTAATGAATTTTTTAAGTGGAATATCCATGGTAGTTTATAGATCAAATTAGTTTTAGAGAACTTTTCTTTGGGGGTTTTGTTGGAAGTTGTAGGATCTAGGAATTGGCTTAAGAAGGAAATATTAGAATCCAAGCCATAGTGGATGAGTCTAGTCATAAAAACCCTTGAGATGAGTTTATAGGATAGATTTTTGAAGCTCGAAGAAAAATTCACTGATATTTATGACAACATGGCCCTCCTCATGGTGGCCCTAGACAACAATTTTGGACCTTTTGGCGAGGTTGGTGGCTCTAATTTAGAAGTTGGATTGGACAAGAAAATGGGAGATAGTGGAGACCTAGAAAATCATCCAAAAAAGAGCAAGAGAAACCAACCTCCATTGTCATCACTTCTTCATAATATTTATTTGAAATGGAAGAGAAAGTGGACATCAAACCCTACCAAGGTGAGTCTATTGATGTTGTTACATTGAATAATTGGTTACAATATTTAGAAGTTTATTTTAATGTCCATAACATAAGAGAAGAGAAAAATATTTCATTTTCCCAACTAAAATTAGAGGGCCGTTCCCTAACCTAGTGGGAAATCCACACAAAAACACTTATCCTAGAGAGTGATCCCCCAATAACTAAGTGGGAGGCATTTAAAACCCTCATCAAGTCCCAATTATACCCTATTGGGTATGTCAAGGATGAGTGGATCCATTGGCATCACCATAGAAGCAAGGGAAAAGTGTGTAAGAGTAAATAGTTGAGTGCATAAAAATGGAGAATGTATTGGGTATATCTCCAAAGAGCTTAGGCACACTCTTTAGGTATCTAGGGAGTTATATAGTCATTTTCAAAATCAAGTGATGCACTTTAAACCTAGGAAAATTGATGAGGCATTTGTGCAAGTAGAGTCCTTGGAGAATATTGGCAATAAGAAATGAAAACCAAGTGGTTCCAAATATAAATACCACCAAGATGCTTCCAAGGAGTGGAATAAGAAGTGGAAATGAAAGGAAAAGAATAAAATAGCCACTACACATCAGTAAAAGGTTCCTAAAAACCACTACAACCATTGTAATATCAATGGTCACACTGAAGATGATTGTTGGAAGCTACATCTAGAGCTAAATCCAAAGAATTGTATGAAGGATGCTCAAAATAAGAACTTGCTAGGCAACCAGGTAGAGAGAAACTTGGAAGTAGATAAAAATATTTTCTACACTATAGTACAGAAAGATGTGAAACCGAGTATCCTTTATCACAATGAAGAGAAGGAGTTGACTAAACTCTTCCATATTAATATCTAGGTCAAGAAGATAAATGTGGATCCTCTATTCGATTCTAGTTCATAGGCCAACCTCATAGTAGAAGATATATTCAAAAATATTGGATTGGAAGTTCATGATCATCCTAACCCAGATCGATTGGGATGGGTAAATAAGGATGCATATATCAAGGTCATTGAACATTGTCAGCTAAGATTTTCTATAATTGCAAACTATATTGATTAAGTGGAGTTAGATGTAGTACCACTTGAGGAGTGTATTGTGTAGTGTTTGAAATCCCCTACATGTATATGAGATATCAAGTCTTCATGAGGAGAGAAAACTAATGCCATCTGATCAAGGATGAGAAGTATTTTATCATCAATGCACATAAAGGTAAATCCAAGATCTCTTTGGTAAGTGCTAACAAAGCCAAGAAATTTATTAATTCTAGTAGGAAGTTTGTATTACTTTTCTTAGGTGGGAATTAACTAGGTAGTGAATAGATAAAAGTAAAGGCATGTTTGGAGGTATGTACTACATAGAATAAGCATTAGTCAGAGGAGTTGTTGTTGACATACAAGGAGTAATTCGACCAAGAACCTCTCCTTGTGGGTCACCTATCATCATAGTATGCAAGGAGGATGGGACATGATGAGTGTGTATCAACCACAAAGATTTGAACAAGATCACCCTCAATAATTAGTACCCTCTTCCTAGGATTGAGGTTTTGTTAGATTAGTTGTAGCATTCGAAGTACTTCACCAAGTTGGATCTGAAATTTGGATACCACTAGATCTGAGTTAAAGAAGAAGACACTTGGAAGACTATCTTCAAGAGAAGGGAAGGTCTATATGAATGATCGATAATACCTTTTGGTTAATCCACAAATCACATTTATGTGTTTGATGAATGATTTATTGCATCCCTCTATAGATTCATTTGTGATAGTGTACTTAGATCATATATTGGTTTATAGATCTACCTAGGAATATCATACCTCACATCTCATGTAGGTGTCATAGAATATAAAAAATAATCAATTGTTGGATAACCTTAAAAAATGTGATTTTTCTCAACATTCATTGGTGTATTTGTGGTATGTGATTGGTGGAGGGAAACTCAAGATAGATCCCCCCAAAAAGGAGGTCATTCTCAAGTGGTCAGTTCCTACTAATGTCATTAAAGTTAGGAGCTTTGTTTTGGTAGTGCAATACCTATGGAAGTTTATAGAATATTTTTTATCTATATATATTCCACTTCATGCCATAACAACCTATGACAAGAGTTTCTAGTGGGGGAAGAATCAATAGAAATATTTTGATGAGATAAAATAGAAGATCATTCAAGCACTAGTTCGTGGATCACCTAATTTTCATAATCATTTTGAAGTGGATATAGATGCAAGTGGATATGCTATGGGAGTGCTCTTAATGCATGGAGATATGCTAGAAAATTATCATTCTAAGATGTTTAATGTTGGAGTCTTGAACTACCTTAGCTACCCTATGTATGATACAAAACTTTGCATGCTTGTTCAAGCTATTAAGAAGTGGAAGAACTATCTAATGGGTAATGAAAACATTATCCAGACTAATCACTAGTCACCATAGTATTTGCAGGCCCATAGTAAGCTTCAACAAATCATACACTACAAGTGGATGGGTTTTTTTCAACAATTTCATCTAGTTGTCAAATATAAGAATGACAACACTAATAAGTTCGAAAACATGCCTCCATGGCTACCCACATCGAAGATTATAGATTTGGTAAATCTTATGCACATGGTATCCTTTCACCCATGATGGATACAAAGAGGCATACATGTAAGATGAGGATTTTATAGAGGTGTGTTAGCAACTACAGGGCCAAATTTATGTAGAGAAAGGTGACGGTAAGGCTTCCTATCATCTTTAGGATGGGTTTATCTATAATTTAAATAAGTTATATATTCATAAAGCTAAAATATTGAAAATTATCAAAGAGGCTCACTCCTCCAAAGTTATAAGACATTTTGGTGTTGGGAAGACAACTATCAACATAAAAAGGTATGTTTATTGGCCCATAATGCAAGAATATGTAGCTCAATTTATTATAGGATGCATGCTTTGTGGTACCAACAAGCCTAGTAATAGAAATCAAGATTTATACCATCCATTACATGTACCCAATAGACCGTCGAATAACATCTCCATGGATTTTGTGGGTGGTTTTCCAACAACTAAGAAGGGACATGACTATATGTTTGTGGTAATTGATAGGTTCAACAAGATCTGCATTATTATGCCTTGAAAAAATACTATCAAAAGAAAAGAAGAAACAAATATATTCTTTGAAAATTTTTGGATGCACTTTGGGATACCAAGGGGCATCATCTTAGATAGAGATACTAGATTTCTTAGTGCCTTTTGGACTACACTTTGTGAGAAGATGGAGACCAAGTTGAAGAAATCTATATCTTTCCATCCATAGATAGATGGGAATAAATAAGTAGTCAACATGAAATTCATTTATCATTTGAGGGGTTACAATTAGAAGCATCGAAAGACCTAGGATGAAAATTTGATTTATATTCAACACTCATATAACAAACTAGTTCACACTTCTACGAGTAAGTCCCCTTTTGAAACTTTATTTAGACATTTTCTACCATTTCCCTTGGATGGTGTATGGACAACGAGGAGTGATAGAATAAATCATAGGATATGCATTGAAATTAAAAAAAAAAAAATGTTAAAAAGTGTAGGCAGATCCATTTTCAAGTAGAGGACACATTTAAGAAGTTGTAGGAAAAGTACAAGGCTCGACATGACCAACAAAGAATTGAGAAAACATTCAAGGTGGGAGACAAATTTTAGTTGCATTTGAACAAATAAATGATACATGGTCTTTGTAGGAATATCAAGGCTCTGTTGTATGGTCATTCTGAAGTATTGAAAAATAAAAACAAACTCTCATGAGCTACATAGTGAAATTGGGCATTGGACAACTCCTAAAACACTATGGGATGAAATAATTTGTCATATTTGTGACACTAAGTGGGTAGAATATAAAACAAAATTCCTCTTAGATTTCCTTTCAGATACTCATATTAGATCCAAATTTATAAATATTTTCCACAATACTCACCTCTTAAGTCATCAAAACTATGGTGATATTGGAATGCTTCTCTCAACGTTTTTTTAGCATAGGAATACAATTTTAAAGAAATCAAAGTAATCTCTTACCTTATTAAGGTCTGATAGAGAAATTGGTCTCAATGGACGATCATTATCATCATCATCATCGTAATCATCATTAACATAATATCATTATTTATTGTAAGTATACAATTCATTTCAATTTTATAAGATACTATAAGTTTTTTCTATTAATCCTTGCAATATAGAATATTTGAAAATATCTTCTTGCCATTATCAAAATTTTAACCAAGTTTGATAAAATATTTATTTAATTTGTTTAGATTAATATTTCCTACAATTTTTTTGGAGATCCCAATCCCTAGTAGCGGCGGCGGCAGAGAAGGCGATTTCGGGCTTCGGCCTGGTCTTCCAGCGCTCCACAGGCCCGTTGGCCTCCTCTCGAACTACTCCAAACGCCTCAAGACAGATCCGGCCATTCGTAGATGTCTTCCCGGGTGGCTGCACCTGCGGCTGATGCGCCCCCTCTCGTGGCTGCGTCCTCCATGGCGGCCGGCGCCCCCACTGCTCCTGCTCGTGCCTCTTCAGCCAATCCCGA
>ML777090.1:272799-299740 GCA_009831015.1 Picea engelmannii
AATATAATATATGCTGGTTTTCCCGGTTTGGGTTTCCAGGTGAAAAATCTCTGTGTAATGTTTGTATTTGCCATTGTATCTTTTCTGTTCTTTTCTGAATATCAGTTTGCAGTAGATATTGTACAAGGTTAGAATTTACAATAGTCACCATGGAAGATGGTGTGGACTTCTTAGACGATGTTCCACATATCATTTGAGTGCACTGTTAGAGTTGTTAATAGTGCAACAAAATTCAACTTTTAGAAAATGTTGTTTTAGATACCACGACCAACAAGTCAAAGGAGTAGTTAGAAATTAAATGACATTTTTTTTTAATCAAGAACTTATATAACGCTAGGAATTTCATTTGACTCCAATAAAATTCCCTTCACGCCCAAAATTATCTAGAATGGATTGTATCCTAGATAATTCAGTCTTCAAAAGATCTAGATGCTCGCTATGCATTCTAATCTATAAATATGTGTAAAATATTTCAATTTGGATGTTGTGTATGAAGAAAGACTCACAAATATATGCTAAATCAAATTTTGGGTACGTCCTCTGTATTTAATTCTCTGCTCTCTTGTTTCTCTATTTTTGTTGAAATTGTGTTGCTTTGTTCATTTGTTTTTGTTGAAACTGAGAGGTAAAGTGGGTGAGTGTGTGTAGGGATTTTCTAGGTGATTTCAGACTTATTGAGCAAAACTCCAACTCTATTATTTTGGGCAATTAGAATGAGTCTAAAACTAACAATTTGTATCATATTCATAAGGTGAGTGGTCGCGGAAGTCATTGGCCTAACTGAGCACGAGAGGGGTAGAGGCCCCCGCTGGTAATGTTGCAAAGGTCCCTAGTAAGACGAATCCACGAGAAGAAGCCACAAACGATGAAATATGCCAAGGATTTCATATTTTGAAGTAGTGGGGTCATAAATGACTTTCAATTTTGCATCATTTCCCTCAAAGAGAAGCACCTAGGCCCTGGCCCCTCACACTTAGATGAAGGATTTTAAGATTGAGGGCATTGCCTGACTTTGAACCTATTCAGAGTTTCCTACAAGTAGATTGGGATGAAATACAATATTATAGAAGCAACGTTTTGAGTGTTTGGTTATTTTTGGTGTGAATTAATGCCACGTCCGGTTATTTATTAGGTTGGGTCTGATTGAGCATGAAGACAATGTCGCTGAGTGACATGGAGAAGTTAAACAAGGATAATTTTTTGTTGAATTTTTTCAACTTTGGGCAGTCATTCTACACAAGGAAGTACAAGAAGACCTAGCTAACCATTAAATAAGCCCCAAGAAGAAATTGAAGACCTAGGAAGAGAAGTCGACCCCACCAATAAAAGACAAAAAATAATAGAGCAAATTGAAGACTGATCTGAATTTTATGAGCAGAATGAAAATGAATACATATTAGTATTTTTCTTAACACAGAGATATAGGAATAACATAGATACAATAATAGAGATACAGTAAAATTGGTTTCTATTCAATAAGAAAATGTGTTAAAACTATAAAATGCAGTGGAAAACAAGCTTGCTAGAATGGTGGCGACTTATCTCTGAGAAGAGATGTGACGACTATGCTCATACGCAAGAAGATGGTTACAATGAGGCTCTCCAACCCTTTTTACAATAAACAGGAATGCCAAAACCATAGACATCCAAAAACCTAACCCTAGGAGATGAAGCGCCAATAGTCATGTGCTCTCAAAGGGAGCTATAACGATGATTTTTTATGTTCTTGTTCCTATTTTCTTATCATAAGAATGTTGTTCTTGTCTGCTATTTTACCTTGTTATTACTCTTGTTCCGGGCAGGGCACATGTGACAGCTCTGAGAGGGAGCTATAGTGAAGGTTTTAGGAGGCAACAAATTAGATGGTCTCTAGTTTGAGACATGGAGCAGAGTATCCAGAGATAGATTTGTGTACATAACAATATACATCCATGTAATGAAGGCGAAGAGGACAAAGTTAGAACCTTTTGGAAAGAATGATACTTTTGTGGGATATAGAGTGTTCCACATGGACATTGATAGTGAGGAGTAGAAGGCCTCATAGGATGATCGTACAATCCATTTTTTCAAGCTTCATACCATCAAGAGAAATCAGTGGAGCCAGCCGAGCCAATGGATCTACCTAGAGATTTTGGAGTGACTAGGAAGAGACCAACATAGTTTCATGATACTTTGCAGGATGCAGAGAGACATGCAACTCTCAGTGACCCTTTGAGGGAGAGAAAATGACCTTCGAGGTTCTCAAGTTATGTATGACATTGATCAGTCACATCACTGATTCCAAACCTTCCAGTTATGAGGAGTAGCAGGCGGCTCCACCAGCGGTGAGGAAGATGGCCCCGCCAAGTACCAGCCCAAAGGGAGCAAAAGTTTAGAGGGAGTCAACCCTCAAGATCCAGTAGGGAGGAACAACCTCCCAAGATAGTTCATAGGAGATCAGACTTCAAAGGAAGTCAACAGATGCAGAGGAAGCAGTAGGCTCCAAAGATTGTATAGACTAAGAGGGAGTTAAGTTCCAGAGGGAGCATGTAGACTTAGAGCGAGTCTGATCTCAGAGAGAGTCAGTTGGCTCTAAGGGAGAGTCGTTAATTCAGAGGGAGTTCCCCCTTAGGTTCAGAGAGACATATTCGAGGATTGATAGACATGTGTCATGAATTGAGGAGGCTTCTAGGAAATGTGAAATCTCCTGTGAGGATGCACTTGCTTTAGTAGGCCTTGCTATAGTAACAAAGGAGCAAGCCAGTGAGGAGGATTGGGATATGAATTTTGCCTTAGTCACATAGAGAGAAGCCAATGAGGTAGACTGGACAACAAAGCCTACTTAAGTGATAAAGGGGTTTCACATTAGAGTTTGAGGTCGAGGATCTTGGTCAAATGTACTATTTCTTGGGATTAGAGATATGATAGAGATCAGACGAGATCTTCCCCAAAATACCAATGATATTCGATATGATGGACTCTAAGTCCATAGTTACGCCTATGGAGAAAAAATTTAAGAAATGGAGTGATACTACTTCAAATTTAAATTAAGTGGATCCAACAATGTATAGAGAATTGATTAGATCCTTGAGGCTAAATACTTGGTTATTGATTGGATCCTTGATGTAACACCTACCACCACCATGAGCTGGTGCATTGAAGTCCCATTGGTCTCCTCATAGTATAAAGTGGTTGTTTTTGGACTTTGAAAAAGGTAATACTCGAGTGTGGACCGCTCACTCCCAAAATTATTTCTTGAGTGCAATAATTGCACAAGGGGAACCCCAATGGCCATAAAAAGTCTGCAATGTCTGGAATATTATAATAATAATAAACACTGGGTGGCTTGGGTATCTCCTCGAGTCCTTACAACTATCTTATGAAAATGACCACTCAAGTCTGACGTCAGCATAAGATCAGATTTACATCTTCCACTGAACCCGAATCCCGATGCGCTTTCCTGCCGAGTTTAGTCAGTTACGACTCGAGCGACGGGATCTGCAGCGACATCCTTGACACGTGGAGGTTGCCTTGTAAATTATTACGCCGACTAACTGGGAATCTGACGGCGAACGTACGGGAAGTGGAGAGTAACATTGGGTTGTTAATTTTTAATTTTGGTTTTCTGTCGCAACGCTACCCAGATATTCCATAAATAGTCGGCCAGGGTGAATGGTTTGTTCAATGCAATATTGTTTGTTCGGGATTTTATTTCTGTTGGTGTTTAGGGTTTCGAGGGTTTTGCGCTTTGGTCTTTGAGTTTGCTCGTGAGGAGTTCGATTCTCTCTGCGCTGAAAAATGTCGTGCTGTGGAGGAAATTGCGGGTGCGGCGATAGCTGCAAGTGCGGCTCTGGCTGCAAGGGGTGAGCATTTAGTATTACTCAGTTAATTCAATATGTTAATGTTTCTCCTTGGAATCCTTTCAGCTTTTAGTGAAAATGGTTTGAATTAGAGGAATTAGCAGCTTTTGGATGTATTCAGAGATTTTCTGGTTCTTTTAACTGATATTGTTGGGTTATCTAGATGCCACAGTATCCCCGACCTTTCTTTCGGTGAGAAGACGGTGGAGGCACCGCTTTTTGCGGCCACGGCTTCTGACAATGGGTAAGTGGAAAATGCAAGATTTTAATATCTATTGATGCTTGATAATGGATTCAGTGGATTTCTAATCGGTAAGTGTTTTGAATTGATAGTTATTTCGACGATTCTGTTACCGTAGCCGGAGAGAATGGCTGTGGCTGTGCTTCTGGCGGTTGCAAGTGTGGAGACACCTGTACCTGCGACCCTTGCAATTGCAAATGAATAATAAAATCTGAATGTTACCGCCATAGATAGGTGTGAATAAGTCAGCCACGGCTGTCTGCATGCCAGAGGCGTGTGATTGAAGACCATTGCAGTGTAATGCTAATATTTAATATATAAGTGTTTTTTTCTTTTATAAGTTTGCTTCAGCTGTGTGATTCATAATTTCTCTGTCGCTGTTAAATTTGGCCCACCTGCTTTGGTATTGTTGATAGCATCTAATTTGTAACTTCTTGCATTGCGCTAATTTAATTAGCAACGCATATTCGAGCTCATCAAACAGAAAAATGAAGTTACAGTGGGCTACAACCATCGTAATTTGTGATCAAAGTGGGAAGGATTGAAACCATACCAAATAGGGTTGAGGTGGCTGCATTCAAGGCATAGTGGGTTGCAGTTGTGACCATAGAAGGGTTGTAACCATACCAGAGAGGGTTGAGATGGAGGTGGTTGCATTCAAGGCACAAAGGGTCGTAGTTGTGACCATAGCAAGGGTTGAGGTGGTTGTATTCAAGGCGTAGTTGTGACTATAGCAAGCGTAGTTGTGACTATAGCAAGCCATCCTCGAGGATTGAAGCTGTTACAGGTGGATTCTGTCCAACCGTAGGAAAACTTGGGCAAGGGGAACAAACTAGAAAACGTGCATTGAGATCTTTGAGAAGACATGGGCAAAGGGAACCGGGGAGATCCTTGAATTCCCATGTGGTTGTTAAGTTTGCTCGCGACCAGATTTTAAGGGTCAGGGAAACCTATATTTCTATTGCATGCGAAGACCATATTTGGATAGTTTATGAACATCAATTTATAGTTCTCCACAAGTTGTCAAAATAATAACAAAGATTCTTTGTTTATATTTATTTATATGTGAGAATCATATTTATGTTTATGTATTTCTAAGAATAATCTTATTTATGTTTATGTATGACTAAGAATGGGAAAGAATTAACATTGTTTTGATTGGTTACGAGTTTTTTCTAACCTGAAGAAAAAGGTAAAGGTTATTTAAGATTATGTATTAGTTAAGGTTATGTATTAAAATCGTTTTAAGGTTATGTATTAGAATCGTTTTAAGGTTATGTATTAGTTAGAATCGTTTTGATTGGTTAAGAGTTTTTCTAACCCAAAGAAAAAGGTAAAGTTAAAGGTTAGTTAAGGTTACGTATTAATTAAGGTGTTATGCATTAGGTAGATTGGTGGGTAGATTTATTAATAATGTAAGGTTAGTTAAGGTTACGTATTAATTAAGGTGTTATCTATTAGGTAGATTGGTGGGTAGATTTATTAATAATGTAAGGTTAGTCAAGGTTACGTATTAATTAAGGTGTTATCTATTAGGTAGATTGGTGGGTAGTTTTATTAGTAATGTTAAGTAGGTTTATGAAGGTTACGTATTAGTTAACGTTATGCATTAGTTAGAATGGTGGATAGTTTTATAGATAGTGTTTTACTACCTAACATTGCTTTTGCTTTTGATTGACTTTGATTGGTTAAGATTTTTTTTAGTTTTTTTTATTAGTTAATAATTTTTTTAACTTTATTTTTTATATTTTGGTTAAAAAATTTCCTAACGTAAGAAAAAGGTTGTTTTTTATTTTGATTTTTTTAATCTTATTTTTAGTTTATTTTGTTTATTTTGGTTAAGAATTTTCCTAACCTTGCTTTTGATTTTGGCTAAGAAAATGTTGTTTTTGATTTTGCTTTTTTAATTTTTTTTTTTGGTTTTAGTTAAGAATTTTTATAACCTTACTTTTGATTTTGGTTAAGAATTTTTTCATTTTGATTTTGATTTTGGTTAAGAATTTTTTCATTTTGATTTTGATTGGTTAAGAATTTTTCCATTTTGATTTTTTGATTGGTTAAGAATTTTTCCATTTTGATTTTTTGATTGGTTAAGAATTTTTTTTTTTGTTTTAGTTAAGAATTTTTATAACCTTACTTTTGATTTTGGTTTACTTTTGATTTTGGTTAAGAATTTTTTCATTTTGATTTTGATTTTGGTTAAGAATTTTTTCATTTTGATTTTGATTGGTTAAGAATTTTTTTTTTTGTTTTAGTTAAGAATTTTTATAACCTTACTTTTGATTTTGGTTTACTTTTGATTTTGGTTAAGAATTTTTTCATTTTGATTTTGATTTTGGTTAAGAATTTTTTCATTTTGATTTTGATTGGTTAAGAATTTTTCCATTTTGATTTTTTGATTGGTTGAGAATTTTTCCATTTTGATTTTTTGATTGGTTAAGAATTTTTTGCTTTTGAGTTTTAAATTGGTTATGGATTTTTCTATTTTCATTTTTTGATTGTTTAATAATTTGGGAGGAAAATGGTTTCTAAAGGTTAATTAAAAAGATTAACTAAGATTTTGATCAATTAAGAGTTTTCCTAAGAAAAAGGTTAGCTAAGATTTTGATTGGTTATATAATATTTTAATTCGTTATCATTAACAATTAACAAAAAAGTTAGTTAAGAATTTCATTATTATTAGTTCATAACAACTAACAATCACAACAATCATTGATTGTTGTTACTAGTCCTAAAAAAAATAGTAATAATAATAATAATAATAATACTAATAATAAATTAATTTTACTTTTATAATACTAATAAAATGGATTGTTTTCAGGACCAAAAGTAATTTAATAATAATAATAATAAATAGATTGTTTTTTCAACAACAATTAACATGGTAATAATAATAATAAATAGATTGTTTTGGGAAAAAACAATTAATATTAACTAACATTTTTTTTCCATGGATGTCCTCGAAAAAAATGGTATAACCAAATTGCATTCTATAGGTGCCTTAAGCATTTCTCAATATTGGGTAGAAAGTTCCCAAATGAACACAAAATCTCTTTGGTAAGCCACAAAGTATATATAAATACATAAACTGGAGGAAACCCCAAATAGGCCAGAAAATCCATGTCAAGAAGTCATGCCATAGAATAACCCCCAAAAAACAATCCCAACAAAACTCTGGTGGCATGATGAACCAAGTTAGAGCGGTACGAATCCATCACAACAATAGACCAAATAGTCACAACATCGATGAAAACCACAACCAAAAAGAGAAGACCAGAAGTTGCACACCTTCTCAAAGGACCTAAAGTGCCTCTACACAACACCGCATGCCCAAGGATAGGACCTCAAATCTCTAGCACTAACCCCTCTCAAATAGGTGAGAAAACCATCCACAACTACAAATAGGAGCCAGATTTGAGCATACATGAAACCATGAACAAAACAAAGAGACCAAAGAGAGGAACCACAAATCAGGGACAAAACATAGAGGAAGGACCAAGCACCAAGACAAACCCAGATCCACACACACATAAAGTATGATCCGCGATATGGACGATGTGAGCACGAAGAGGCACCACCACCCAAGGATATACTCGATCTAGGAAAGTAAGGCGCGATTTGGGTAGTACGAGCCATGCCCGCCATCATATAATCAAACTCATCCAAGGAAATAAATCTCAATCCACAGAAGCCAAAGATCAAGGACCCTCTGCAGAGTAGATAGGCCTGGAGATCAATGCCTCAACAAGAAAACATGCCAAGTAGAAGGGTAAAAGATGGGACATGGCCACCATCAAGTAGATCATCTCTTCCAAATAATAGAGCATGTAGAGGCTTTAGATAAAAAAAACTCCCAACCAGAAAAAAAAAAAAAGTCATCGTCGGAGAAGGGATGAGGAGAAAGTGGCTCCGTAAGCATAGGCTATTTGCTGGCTAGCTCCAATATCATAGACAATCCCTGAGTGCAGACTCCATCGGGAAACCCTAGCTCCAAGATCATAGACAATCCCTGGGCGCAGACTCCACCGGGAAACCCTAGTTGGCCACATACCCCAATTCGTCCAAGATTGCAATCTAATATTGACCAATATAACAATTATAATAAAGTAAATTTATTTTTATAATAATATTAAATAATAGTAATAAAATAATTTTATTATCCTAAAATGTTTTCACAACCACAATTAATATAATAATAATAATAATAAATAGATTATTTTTCCAACAACAATTAACATAGTAAAAATAATAATAATAATAAATATATTGTTTTAACAACAACAATCTATTTAATATAATAAATATATTGTTTTAACAACAACCATTGGTATAATAATAATAATAAATAGATTGTTTTGGACAACATTAATATTTACTAATATAACAATAATAATAAAGTAATTTTTATTTTTATAATAATAATAAATTAAGTTATGATAGATGTTACTATTTTAAACAAGGTTGTGTGGCAGCGTAGTCCTTGTCGGGTTGAATTGGGATAGGAAAAAGTAGCAGAGGAAGATGGAGACTATAGCTGAGATGTGGCAAGAAGCATGAAACACATATGGTATCCATGAGTAAATGACACGTGGTCTCTAAAGCCCCATTTTTTTTTTGAAAGCATAGAACAAAATACAATTTGTGCATAGTGGAAGATAAAAATTTATGACGACACAAATATGAAAGGAGATAAAAAAACACTGTAGTTTGAAATATATTAAATAAGTTACAAGTTCCTGGAAATTTAAATTCTTTTTTCATGTAGACTAGTGAAAGATAAAAATGTATGAGAACGTAAATATAAAAGGAGACAAAAAAATAAATTTATTTGAAATATATCAAAAAATAAAAGTCTGTTACATATTCCTGGAAATTTCAATGCATTTGTCATATAGACTAGGATTGGGGCTCTCGTGGACCATAAGAGAAATATGTACAAGAAACAAGACTGTAGAAAGAAGAAGTGGGAGTGCAATACCTGAAAAAAAATGAATTTGAAAGGTATCAGTCTTTGACTAGACATTTCTATTTAAAAAAGTGGAATAACTGGGTTGATAAACAAAGGAGGATGCAATAAGTAGACTTACAATGATGGTACATATGACCCCTTTTTCTATTTGCTTGCGAATGCCTTTTCATTGATATCGTCAACGACTACTAGAATCATAGCAACTGCATGTTGCCTTTCGTCGACGACTTGCTTCAATTCCTTTTTGAGACATTCTTCAATGTAGCTTCTCATTGGAGCGAGGTTGATCTCATTCCATATTTTTATGTTGAAAAGTTCATTTTCTAATTCCCCGAACTTGATAAAAAGATTACGCAGAGCCTGGTCAATTTCCTCATTCTGTACTGAATAGTCGACTAGCCAATCGTCAACGTGATCTTGACCATATTCAAGGATGGTGTACAAATTTTCCAAAGACAACACCTTAAACATATCAACCTTTTTATCGAAGTCTTGCCTAGTTAAGGGCAAGGAGTTGACGATTAAGTCGGGTTCTTGAAAGTCCTTGGTCCTTCTGGCTAAGTTTCTTCTGGACAACCTTGTGAATAATTTTTCTTTCTTTGATATGGCTTGTTCACATCACTGAACAATGAGATGTAGGTTTTTCACTTTTTCTTTCCAGCATGCATTTAATTGACTGTTCCGATTTTTGGATGGAGGATCTTGTTGTCTTCTTCTTGTTTATGTCATATTGTTGTGTTAAGAACCTGAATAGATCTACAAATATAATCACCACAAATACTGAATACACAATAGATTCAAAGGACAATATAGAAGAAACCACACTTTATTATTAACAAACCCCAGGTAGGGAAACACCATACAATGGATCCTATTATCGAAGGGATCATCTCATGTTCACTTGCCTCTTCGAGGGGGCATCCTCCTATTGAGCTACCACTCAAAATACAATAATTCTCTTCATATCCCATTACATTGCTTGAACCTCTTTATATAGTGCTACCATCACCTAAGAACATTCTAGAGGAGAAATATTCTAGAAGTAGAACCTTCTAAGAAGTCCTCTTACATTTATTATATCTAACTATCCATTTATTATATCTAACTACCATAGTGGGCCTTATTTAATAACATAGTGGACCTAGTTCACCTTACATTGAATGGCCTCCACTATTATCACTATGGGCCCTCTAGGCCCCCACTACTACCTCTCTAGCTACCTAACATGTTGACAATGGTGCCAAAAGGAAGGACCGTGTTTAAATAGAAATGTTCTTCATCTTTTAATTCCACCCGCAATTGTTTGAGCAAATTATGTGCCCTGGTTTCAAAGGAAGTCATGGTTTGTGATGTTTCCCACGCCTCAATAACCAGTTCCATTATTTTCTTGATATTATTCTCCACATATCCTCCACAGGATGTGAGGAGGCTGGAGGATCCTTTTAACTTGGCTACATGGGTGGCAGACATGGCTATTGCTAAAGGATTGGAAAGCAATGACATAGGAATCAAAGCCTCTTCCAATTCCTTGACCCGATCCTTCAGTCTCTCATTCACGGCCTCGATGCCTCCAATGGAATCATGAAGTGCATCTTTGATCACTATGTGAAGTTGGTATATTTGGGACGACTGCATGTTTGCAAGGTTAACCTCTGAACGAGATTTTCCTTTATTATTTTTTACATTTTTTTTTCAATAATTAATTTTTTGAACTGGCTGTAAAAAACAACGCTCTTGAACACGAAGGATTCATCTTTGACAAAATTTTTGGTATCATATATGTCCATTGTATGACTATTCTCGATGGCGTCTCCAGGATGATCAAGGTAGTGGAGTACGCTATCCAGATCAGGCTCAAATTCCATGTTCTCACTTTGAATTTCGGGCTCTTCCGCCTGTCCCACATTTTTTTTTCTCTTCTTATCTACTGGAAGCTTGTGAGAACTATCAATTTTAGAGTGAGAAGGATCGTTATGTCCTCCTCCATTTGAAGAACTCTGAGTTGATTTGTTTTTGTGGTGGTTCGTTGGAGCGATGCTCCGGGATGTCGTGTTTTTTGGAGTACTATTCATCGATTGAAGACTCTTGTCACCGGGGCATTTTACCTGTTGCCTGTACAATTTAGTGTTTCTTTGCAGTGTGTCTAGGTCACCGACATCAGAAGCACGAGCATTTCCACCAGTGTCTCTGTTTTCGGACATAAGTTTTTTGAAAAAAAATTTGTCGAAGCCAAGTGTTTGTAAATGTTGTAGAATTTTTTTATCAAGGTCGAACCCTCTTAGGATTTTAACATATCTTAGGTTGAAGTTGTTAGAATATGTTGTGAATTCATCAATTTTTTTTATGTTCTTCAACAGAGAGTCGTCAACTATCCAAGGCAGAGGAATGAACTATTTTTTTTCTCTTCTCTTGGAATAGATGCAACCAGTAGTTGTATTACTGTGTTACTTCTGCAACAAACATTCTATCTGTAATGTGACATGGAAGGAGAGAAGGTTTTTCCCTGGAGCAAAAAATCCTTATCACAGTGTAATTATCCAAATGTTCAAGTGTCCCCTTCCTGTCCAAAAAATTGGTTTCCTGTTCAGATATGCAGGGAGCATCTTCTCCTAACAACAAAACTTTGAAAACAGACACGAGACCATTAAAAACCTCATAAAAATAGTGGGAGGCCTTGTGCTTCCACAAGGCCTTGTACCAGAACGTTACTGGGTCGAATTCCCTATTGACATTCTTGGACAGAGACAGTTATGGAAACTAGCAGTAATGTGCTATCGCAAAAACTAAGTAGGACGACATATAAAACTTATTTTCCCTTTCGAATCTTGACAATTCGGAACAGATTTCAAGGGAAATTAACTTGCCCCAATAAAAAATGGCTTTTTCCTTGACTGTGAAAAACAAAATATAAAGAGCCATTCAGGAAACACTTGTTGTGGACTCATGTCCTCTTATTCTTGTAAACAACCACGCAATTTCGCGGAATGGATTTCTAAATGAACTAACCTGCAAGCTTGTGATATACTAATGAACTACAATCGGGTCTTCCAATAAATGGGGCAAGACGTCCAACCCATTATTATGCTTTTCTAGGAATTGTTTGGAATCTTATCCTCTGAACGTCAATGTTGGCTCCGACAATCTTAATATCTCGCGGAAGACCTAAGGTGACAAAGAAACAAAAGAGTGGTCCCGCCCTGGAATAATTCTTTTGTATAAAATAAATTTATCGACGCACCAAGAGACCATCTCCTTATCGTCAAAACCTTCAGGGACACATCCTGCACGAGAAATCCCAGAGGTCCAAATTACTTCGTTCTGGGCGGCAGGGGTTGAGTAATAAAAATATGCCCTGGACCACTGGAAGTTCTGGTCCCCATGCCCGAAAATGTTCATTGTATCTCCACAGAACTATTGTCGAGTTGATGTCATAGGTTTATAAGAATGTTGTTTTTCTCTAGACAATGGTTGAAATGAACAGTTGGAGCCGATAATATAACTCTCCGCAAAATCTTGGTTGAATGCTTATGAATGGGAAAGCTCCTCGAGCCTTTCGCTGATTAATGACAATCTGTATGGGTGGTGCATGATGAACTATTATCAATAATGCTTACTTATTTCATATTTAGAAGTGCAAAGGTGGTGGGTACGATGAAGAGAAATTAAGGATTGGAGGTTTTGTGAACATGCCAAGGCGACGACGTGCGAATGACGTTTCATGATCTTGAAATCAACACTCAGAAGGGATAATATAACCCCCCACAAATCTTAGTTTAATGCATATTAATAGGAAATCTCCTCGAGCCTTTCTTGCATCAATGATAATCTATACGGTTCCTGCATGATGAGTTGTTAGAATTAAATGTCAGTAATTGCATACTTAGGAACATGATATATATATACATATACTAAAAGTTTTTTACTTTTATTTTAGACAAGTGCGAAGGTCATGGAGACGGGGGAGAGAAAGGAACGAATGGAAAGGTCTGAAAAGTGGTCAGACGATATTAAAAATAGGGTTACGGGGGATACTCAGGAGAGGTGAGTGTGCCATGGTCAAATTTGATGTATCGTAATTTTTTACTGCAAAACGTGTAAAACAAAAGAGAGCATGATGGGGCAGTTCAGCAGCTGGTTTGTATATTTGCAGAATTCTAGGAAAGTGGGTAAGTATGGAATAGGGAAACGTTCGGTCAGACTCATTTTCAAAATCAAGGATTGAAGATTTTGTGAACCGACCAACCCAATGACGTGCAAATGACATTCCACGATGTTTGAAATTAACATTCGAAGGGATAATATAACCATTAAGAAATTTTGGTTTTATGTGTATTAATGGGAGATTTCCTCAAATCTTGGTTTATCATTAACGCTTACTATTTGCATACTTAGAATAATATCTTGTATATAATTGCTAATTTCTAATTGTAAAAGGGCCTGGGTACAGAAAACAACAATTAGGAATTGGATATTTCTTGAACCCGCCAACCCGACGATCCGCGAAAGAAATTCAAAGAAATGGCGAAATATGGAAGGCGAACAGAAGAGATTCAAAATGGGGTGACAATAATTCAATAGAAGACATGAGGACCCGACGATTAAATTGTATGTCTCGGAAGTTTTCAGTGCAAAATGTGTACCACGGAAGAGGGAATGATAGGCAGAATGTAATATAAAAGATGGTATGATCTGAGTTCGATTGTAAATTTGTATATCGTGGAAGTCACGATACTGTTTGCAGGTCATGGAACAATAGAAGTCCAATATAGAGTCTGCCTACTGGGAATCCACAGTCGGAGAAGTGACTGGGTATGGAATGGGGAAGTGATCGGTCGATGTCGCGATATAAGAGAACAAGTGCAAACGTGAACCTGAAAGTTCGCCTACCCGTGCAGCTAGACATTCTAGAAGAAACAAATAAGTGATGAGAAATATAAATTTCAGGGAAAAGAGAAACGAATATTTGTCTAAGCATAGAAGACGGAAAAGAAGGGCTAATATATTCACATCTTTAATAGATATCCCATTTTCTGGCAAGATATATACTTGGAAAGAAGTGCAAAGGTGGCGGGCACATAAAACAATGACTAGGAATATGATCCATGAGTTTACTTGTCTGTCAATTTGTATATCGCGGAACTCTGAGTGTTGTTTGCAAGACACAGAACAACAGAATTGCAATTTTTTAGCCCGCAAGTTCGCTTGTCAATTTGTATAGTGTGAAACTCTAGGTGTTGTTTGTAGGACACGAAACTATAGAGGACACGCTTTTCCCTTTAATATAACCTCTGTAACGCAAATGTAGTATGTGGCTCATTTTAACACTTTTCCATCTGTAAACAATCACAATCTTGAGCCCACTAGCCCTGGAGTTTGTTTGTCAATCTGTATATTGCGGAACTTCGAGTGCTGTTAGGAGGAAACAAAACAATAAAAGTGCAATGTTGAGTGAGCCAGCGCACAAGTCTTATTGTCAATTTGTATATTGAGGAACTCTCGGTGCTACTTGTAGGACACAGAACAATAGAGGCCCAATTTTGAGCCTACCAGCCCGAGAACCCGCAATCCAAAAAGTGGCCAAGTATGGAATGAGGGATTCGTACATGCTCTATAAATTCCCATGTCCATACTTTATAAAAGTACATATTTAGTATGTATTACTCGTTTCTCAAAAAATTTCTAGGTGTGAAAGTTGGCAGATACATGTGTTCAGATTTCCAATTACTTTTAGACTGACCGCTTCCCCATTTCATATTGTACAACCTTTTAGATCGCGAGTTTCCGAATAGGCGATTTTTTCTTTTAAATAAGATATTTGACATCCTTTAATAAGATAGTAACATCCTTTAATAAATAAAGTTATGATAAATGTTACTATTTTAAATAATAATCATAAAATAATTTTACTTTTATAATAACAATAACAATAATAATAAAATAAATTGTTTTTGCAATAACAATTAATATAATAATAATAATAAATAGATTGTTTTGGATAACAACAATTAATATTTACTAATATAACAATAATAATAAATAATAATAAAGTAACAACAATTAATATTTACTAATATAACAATAATAATAAATTAATTTTATTTTTATGATAATAATAAATTAAGTTATGATAGATGTTACTATTTTAAATAATAATCATAAAATAATTTTACTTTTATTATTATATATACTCTTCTTTATTGAAGAAGTCAATTATAACATATAACATAGTAAAAAAAAAATAATAATAAAATAATTTTACTTTTATAATAATAATAAATAAATTGTTTTGACAATATATTAATAATAAAATAAGGTATGATAAAATTTAATATCTTAAATAATAATTATAAAATAATTTCACTTTTATTATTATTTATGAGTAAATAAATTAAAATAGAAATTATTGTGGTAATAATGATTTATGGTAATATCCATTGACATACAACTTTAGTGGGTGTAGTGGTTAAGAACATGTGTTACCCTAGTCTCATCCAAGGAAGGTTGGGCCCTCTATCCCAACAGGGGTAGAGACCCTCGTTGGTAAAGATGCAAAGGTCCCTGGTAAGATGAATCCATGAGAAGAAGCCGTGAACGATGAAATCTAGAAAGGATTGCATATTTTGAGGTAGTGGGGTCATATATGACTTTTGATTTTGCATCTTTTCCCTCAAAGAGAATCATTTGGGCCCTCACCCCCTCATACTTAGATCAAGGATTTTAAGATTGAGGGTGTTTTCTGCCTTTAGACCTATTTAGATTTTCCTACAAGTAGATTGGGTTGAAATCCAATATTTTGGAAGAAACGTTTTGAGTGTTTGGTTGTTTGTGGTGTGAATTAGTATTTCTCGGTTATTGATTAGGTTGGGTCCCATTGAGCATGGAGACAATGACGTTGAGCGACATGGAGAAGTTAAGAAAGGATACTTTTTTGTTGAATTTTTGCAACTTCGGGAAATCATTCTCCACAAGGAAGTACAAGAAGACGCATTTGACCATTAAAGAATCCCCAAGAAGAAAGTGAAGACCCAAGAAGATAATTCGGCCCCACTAATAAAATACATAAAATAATAAAGCAAATTGAAGACCTAGAATGATAAGTTGGCCCCACAAGAAAAATACATGCGCTTGGATTAGTATAAATACATGCATAGTCAATTCATTATTACAGACACAGTTCTCCTTCTGCAGTGTGCAATAGATAGTTGTGTCACACCAGTTTCATCTTCTTAGTTGCAGTTCTTGGTCTACTTACTTATGTGTTATCTTGGAGAGGTGCTTGGCTTGAAGGATATTTCTCTTGGTTATTCTTGGTCATATTATTGAGGCGCTAGCTCTTGGAGGTGATAGACTTGGGGAGGACTCTTCTTTGTATGGTATTCTGATTTGGTGATGGTGATGTGCTGGGAATATCTTGGATTGATTTTTTCTATAAGAAAGGTTGCTTGGTTTTATCCCAATGTTGGGTTTCCCAGGATAAAATTTTGTGTTCTTGTGTCTACTATGCATAGTTAATGTTTCTAGATCTTGTTATTTCCACTGCATTAATATAGTTGAGATTTTTAGTGTACAATTATTCTATGATAACTATGGTATGAAAGTGAATATTATTTTGAAATCGTCAGGCAATAACTATCAAGATCTGAGAATCATAAAAATAAACATGGTTTCAAAGCTTTGTTGAAATATTGCCACTACATAGTTTTTTGTTAAGACCTGAACTTGTCAAGCTCACTGATCACTTATTGAAAAGTCGTTGGATCTAAATTCACCAATGTTCAACTCTCTTTGATCTAGCGCATTCACTGCACCTCTCATATTGTAGTTTGGTGAAAGTTGAAATTTCAACCTAAAACCCACTATGACAGTTGCAACAATTGCAACAACATTTTGTAAAGCTCGTTGAGAAAATTATTGGGGTAAGTTGGGAATTTTTTTAGCATATACCATCTCACCTTGTCGTAGTGCACCTATTTCACTTCTCATACTAACAATCCTTCAAAGTTGAATTTTTAGGGTTTCATGATTGTTGACATTTTTTTGAAGTCATGAAACCTTCTAATTCAAAGTTCTGACTTCTTCTTGTTGAGATGATGTACTATCTCAGATTAGGAGACAAGATGGATGGTACTAAAATTTTTAGAGATATGCACTTGTATATGTTTCCAAATTATATCATTTAGCAGAGTATGAGGGTGTTTGCAGAGAATGTACAAGGAACCTTGTCCAAGCAATGACCCAAAGAGATCTTCGACCTAGTGGAATAATGCACCCTCCCTAGTAGTTAAGACTTTAGGTTCCAGGTTAGATTGATGTATTCTAATTTTCTTTTCAAAGTATACCAGGTTTAATATTTGTTGCATCTCAAGAGAATTTTGTAGCTATGACAACAACCTTTAGAGGCCTATTACTGCTAGGTACTACTGTCATATCACAAGAACTAAAATCCTATTTTTGGTAGTACTTAAAAATTATTATGATCATTATGTAAAATGCTCATTATTTAGTACTAATGCTACAAGATGAAATTCATCTCTTATAGGAGATGTTCTTAGTTGTTGTCTTTGTTCTAGGCATGTTATCTTGTAATTTTAATGGAGGTTACCATGGAGATGTTCCTATTTTTTTCTTTTTCCGGGAAGGTTACTGTGGAAGAATGATTGGTCACAACACTAGAAAATTGCTGTTCTTGTTTCTTATTCTTGTTATTGTTCCAGGAAAGTCATAGGTGATAGCTCTGAGAGGGAGCTATAGTGATGATTTTTTGTGTTTTTTTTTTTCTTGTTCCCATTTCTGTATCGTAAGAATTTTGTTCCTGTCTACTATTTTCCCTTGTTATTAGTCTTGTTTCGGGTATGTCACAAGTGACATCTCTGAGAGGGAGCTATAGTGACAGTTGCAGGAGGAAACAAATTAGATGGTCTCTAGTTTGAGACATGGATCAGGCTATCCAGACATAGATTCAAGTATAAATAAAAATGTGCATCCATGTATCGAAGGAAAACATGACGAAGTTAGAACCTTATGGAAAGAATGATACTTTTGTGGGATATAGAGTGTTCCACATGGATATTGATAGTGAAGAGAAAAATGCTCCATAGGATGAACATACAGTCTAGTTGTTCATCCTTCATACCATCAGGAGAAAAAAATAGATCTAATCGAGTCAGTGGATCTACCTAGAGATGTTGGAGTGACTAGGAAGAGGCCAACATAGTTTCGTGATACTTTGCAAGATGAAGATAGACATGCAACTCTCAATGACACTTTTAGGGAGAACAAATGACCTTTTAGGTTCTCGAGTTATATATGACATTGATCAGTCACATCATTAATTCCAAACCTTCCAGTTATGAGGAGGAGCATGTCGCTCCATTAGTGGTGAGGCAGATGGCCTCACCATGTACCAGCCGAGAGGGAGCCAGAGTTAAGAGGGAGTCAACCTTTAGGATCCAATAGGGAGGAAAAACCTCCCATGATAGTTCATAGGAGATCAGACTTCAAAGGAAGTCAACAGATGAAGAGGGAGCAATAGGTTCCAAAGATTGTACAGACTCAGAGTGATCAGAAATGATCTTTTAAATACTATTCTTAATTTTATGCATGAGTTGATTTATCATTTAGGATTTAAGAGAAGAATCTTAATTAACAAATGTTGCGGCCATATAAGAAGTAAAAACAACAAAACATAACACCAATATTGTTAACAGAGTTTGACACAAGTTTGCATATGTCTCTGGGATTTTGTCTTAGTGGGAAGGCTTCTTATTAATGTTCAATTATTTACGAATACAAAAGAAAGACTTACATAACAAATCCTAAAACCACCTTTCAGATATGCAAATTCTGGACAAAAACATACATCACCATTGGTTGGAACAAAAAATTCTAAGACTTTTGAGTATAAAATCGGTTATTCTTGGATCAACATCACGAGCTCTGGAGGTACTTTTCTATTCGACTACTCAGATACAGAAACAAAATCCATATTTAGAATCCCCTTGAAATTATGCAACTTTTGAGTATAAAGTTGGCCTTCTTCTGAACAGTCCCTCGGGGCCTCCACTCGACACGAATCCCAATGTTGTGTCCTATTAGATCCGTATAGTCTCGATTTGCATGCCAAAACACTTAAATTTTATTGATTTATGTGCCTGTCTAAATAAGCCAGACTCCACCAAATTTAGTGAGATTTGCCAAACTTAGCACCAGTTAGCCAGATTTAGCGAGATTCCACCAGATTTTAAGGATATTCCCAAGATTTGGTGGAACCACCATATTTGGTTGACCTTCTAGAAGGTGGCACATGGTGCCTCCTCATTGGGCAATGTGTCACCTCATCATTGGTCTGATCCATGTCACTACCCACAATGTCATCCTGCATAGTCATCGTACGACTTCCACGTGTCATCTGTACGGACTGCTGCGTGTTAGTCTGTACACTGCACGTCATCGCCACATCAGCCACCACGTGTCATCTGTACAGTTGAAACGTCATCGTACAAACCTTCCATGTCATCATCTGTACTGCCACGTCACCTACCACTTGTCATTCGTACGGATGACATGTGTCAACCTTCTGTACTGCCACATGTCACCTCCATACAGTGTCATGTGTCACTTTTTTATTAGACCAAATCACCCCTTAAAAAATAAAAAAATGGCTGACACGTGTCAGCTCCTGGTGTTGCCACATGTCATGCTAACATCAGCATGACATACTGCTGATGTCATCATGACATACTGTTGAAGTTAGTGCTTACTTTGACCTGTTGACTTTGACTTTGACTTTTTTTTTCCTGTTTGACTTGATCTTCAGATCGCAATAACTTCTGCATATTGTGTCCATTTTCAGAATATATATATATATATATGGTCAAAATCAGCGTGACAAGTCCGACGCAATGGCACTGGTTTCGTCCAATTTTGAGAACTTTGTTTTTTAGGCCTTCCTGGATCCATTTTAGATCATTCCTCCCCACTAAGACATTTTGGTCCTCTAAAAGGGTATTAACCAGTCATCAAGTATGGGATAGGCTTCCCCACTTTTCCTTTGTCTTTAAACTTTGTCCTGTGCACCTGTCACATCATAATCAATTTCATCATAACCATAACAAATGAAGGCATATTGTTAACCATTTGAACTCGTTCACATCTTATTGAAGCCACTACCATCCATGTAGATAATATTTGTAGCGATAACATCAGAAATATCACTGAAACTGAACCCATATGTTTGACTCGTTTGCACGATAGTAACTTATCTTGAGGCAAAGTATGATTGAACTTCCATTCTACAAACATCTCATGTTCATGCTTAAGATCACTTGCTTTACTTGGCACAATTATAGGTGTATTTCTTGCATAAGTTGTCTTCTTTAATTGTTCCATTATTAGAAGAGATTGATTTTCTTTTATGTGATGAGCATGTACAACATATTATGTCCCCTTTTTAAATAGGTGATATTCATTATGTTCCCTGTAGAAAATTTATTTACGATCATATAAATAAGGGATACCTAAGACCATTCCACATGTTTCTAGTGGCACCGCATCACATATTACTTCATCCACATACTTAGATGTAATTGCAAACTTTATGATACATTTCTTTGTTATGGGTAATTTATGATTGTTGCTTATCCAATTTAGTGAATAAGGTTTGTGATGCATCTTAGTGTTTAATCCCAATTTCTTAACCACTTCCTCTGAAAATAAGTTAAATTGAGATCTGTTATCTATCAATTTGTCAATCTTAGTATGTTTCATTATGACCCTTATATGAAACAATTTACTTCTTGAATAAAAACCATCACCAATTTTACTTGAAAAACCAACTGTTGTGATTTTAGTCTCATCACCTAAATCATACCCCAAGTCTATTGGTTTTGTTGTTCTTGCAACTATTTTCCTCCCTTTCCTTTGTTTGAACCACTTTGGTCTCTTCTCTGGGTGCAATTGCCAACAATGCTCATCATCATGCCCTTCTTTCTTCCAATGCTTTTAAGAGATATTCTCTTCCTTCACTGTTGCTGGATTTTCTTTCTTCCCATTCCCTTTTCCGTTTCCATTTTTCTTTGAAGATGATTCCCCTAATACACCAAATCCAATTTTCCCTACTTCAATATATGTTGCTTTAACAAAAACCTCATTAAGATTAGTAGGTCCAAACATAAATACAATATTACGAATATATGCAAGCAAACCTCCTATGTACTTCATAAGAGTTTCTTGTGTAGTCAATGGAACATCTAACATGAAAGCCATCTTACAAAATTCATCTGTGTATTCCTACACTGACCACCCTTTCCTTATCTCAAGACTTTTCCATTCAATTGAAGCCTTTTCCTTATATCCCAAAGGATATAACTGTTTTCTAAGTGCGGAAATAAAACTATTCCATGATGGAAAAATCTTACCAACTTGTTGAGTTCCATGTTGCATCTTACTTTGCCACTAGATGAGAGATGTGCCTTCAAGACAAAGCGATTTAAATCTAATTTTGGTTGTCTCATCTTTGATTTGTTGCACATTACAATATACCTCCATCTGTCCAACCCAGTTATCAAGTTTCTCAGCATTAACTTTGCCATCATATAGGAAAAACAAATTTTACATGAAGTTTAAGTAATGGCATATCATGCTTATGTTTATGAGAATGTTTTCTTGCAGTAGAATTTGAAATTGAACTTGAACTTGAAGAAGAAGAAGATGATGGAGATGAAGGAGGTGAAGGGGGAGTTTTAGGAGGGTCCTCTCCTTCTTCACTTTTAGATTGCTTTGGATATTCCCCTTGAATCGGTCTCTTCCGTTCCAAGTAATCATCATACAACACTTTTACCATCTCCGACGTGGAAAAGAAAGTCTTTTGAAACTCTCTTTCATTCTGAGAAATTCCTTCTGATGTCATCTTCTCACTTTGAGATGTTCTCTTTCTTGATCCAATCTCTAGATATCCTTCTACAAGCTCTCCTTCACCATGAAATAGCTTTTCCCTGGTAATCATGCAAACTCAAACAACCAACTGTCAACCTACTCTGATACCATTTGATCTGAAATGACCTTTTAAAGAATATGGTTAAGTTTATGCATGAGTTGATTTACCAGTTAGGAAATAAGAGAAGAAGATTAATTAAAGAACATTGCATCCATATAAGAACTAAAAACAACAAACCATAACACCAAGATTATTAACGGAGTTCGGCACAAGTTTTCCTATGTCTCTGGGCCTTTGTCTCAGTGAGGAAGGCTTCTTATTAATATTCAATGCTTTAAGAATACAAAATAAAGATTTACATAACAAATCCTAAAACCACCTTTCAGATCTGCAACTTCTGGACAGAAACAAACATGACCATTGGCTGGAACAGGAAATTCTGAGACTTTTGAGTATAAAGTCGACTCTGCTTGGATTGACATATGAGGCTCTGGAGACACTTTTCTGTTCAGGTACTCGGATGCAGAAAAAAAATCCATATTTAGACTCCCCTTGAAATTCTGCAACTTTTGAGTATAAATTTGACCTGGTTCTGAATAGTCCCTCGTGGCCCCCCCTCGACACAAATCCCAATGTTGTGTCTTGTCATATCTGTACAGTGCATATAGTATCGATTTGCTTGATAAAAAAACTTAAATTTTCTTGATTTTCATGCCCGACTGAATAAGCCATACCCCACCAAATTTAGTGACAGTTTCCAAACTTAGCGCCAGTTAGCCATATTTAGCGATATTCCGCTAGATTTGGAGGATCTCCACCATATTTGGTGGAACCTCCAGATTTGGTTTCCCTTCTAGAAGGTGCCATGTGGCACCTCCTCATTGGACCACGTGTCACCTCATCATTGGCTCGAGCCATGTCACTTCCCACCACATCATCTCGCACAATCATTGTATGTCTACCATGTATCATCTGTACGAACTGCCATGTGTCAGTATCTATAGTCCATGTCAACCTCCACGTGTCATCTGTGTGATTGCCACATCATCGTAAGACCATGCCACACCAACATCTGTACTATCATGTCACTTCCCAGTCACATGTCAGGTGTCATCCATACGATTGCCACGTGAACCTTTCGTATTTCCACGTGCCATGTCCATACAGTGCCTCGTGTCACATCTGTACAGTGCCACATGTCACTTTTTTATTGGGCCAAATCACCCCTAAAAAATCCAAAAATGATGCCACATGTCAGCTCCTGGTGCTGCCATGTGTCATGCTGACATCAACGTTGACTTTGACCTATTGACTTATTTTCCCTGTTTGACCTAATCTTCAGATCACGATAAATTATGTATACAGTGTCTATTTTCAATATATATATATATATATGGCCGGACTTAGCGCGACGAGCCTGACACAAAGACGTTGGTTTCTTCCAATTCTGATAACTTTGATTTTTAGGCCTTCTAGATCCATTTTGGATCACATAGGGAGTGAAGTTCCAGAGGGAGCATGCAGAATTATAGTGAGTTTGATCTTAGAGAGAGTCAGTTGGCTCTGAGGGAGAGTCGTTCATTCAAAGGGAGTTCTCCCTCAGGTTCAAAGAGACATCTTCCAGCACTGACAGACAGGTGTCATGAATTGATGAGGCTTCTAAGAAATGTGAGATCTATAACAACCCTAGTTAAATAGTTGCATAGGGTTTATCAAGTATAGTTAATTAAATAATTAACTGTCCTAATATATTTTAGTTAAACAATGATTATTTATTAATAATATTATTTATTTATTTATTAATTGTTTATATCTATTGATTAATTAAGTAACTCATTAAAGGTTTGGGTAATGAATTAAGATCTTAATATTTTTTATTTATTTATTATAAAACTTTACGTAGGCAGGGGGATGCAACATTGAGTGGAGGGATAAGGTAATAAATGGAAGGATAAGGTAATAAATGGAGGGATAAGGTAGGTGGCATTAAAGGAGGGTAGGAGTCAGTGAATGGAGGAGGATATGACTGGGAAGAGGCCTTCGGGAGAGCATTATGAAATTTTGGGAGAGGAACATTATTGAGGGGGAAGGCCTGTATTTTCTGTGGGGTATTTTTTGGTTTGGTTTGGAGAGTTTGGGTGGATTGTTACAGGGGTGCACCAGGTTGCTGGGAGTTTTGGGCTCGGGGGACAGGCTCTGTTCCTAGCTGGCAGGGAGGAAAGATTCAGTTTTGGGCAAAGTTCGGGCAGAGCGACGGAGAGGACAACCAGAGATTTGGGAATTAGCATCAGACAGATGTATGAATTTCATGAATTTGCTGTGTTATGTGGATGATAATTAAATTTACTTTCATGTTGTTAATCAATTTAATTTATGTTGAATAATAAATGATTATACGTTGATGACATAATTGTACATGATATAATTTCTTCATTTTTAAATTTTAGCTTGTAGTTTTATAAGGCTCTGTGGGGACAGAGGCCTTTCACATGGTATCAAAGCTTCAGTTTGAAGCACTGGAGCCTTAAGGGCCTACCTACAACTAATTTTTCTTTCTTTAGAACCAACCCCTATTCACCTGGGAACCTGTAAAAAAAAATAAAAACCTGTAAGAAACCTCATAAAAGATAGATGAGCTTTTAAAAAAAAATTGTTGTTTTTTTCATACAGATCTACTTAATTTTTTATTTATTTAAGTACTTTTCTAAAAAAAAATTAGTATTATACAGTATGTAAAAAAATATATATTTATATTTGTATTAAAAAAAAAAGAGTCGTAGGATATGGTGGTCGATGGGAATGGAACCCGGACCTTCCAAATAAAGAAAAGAGAAAACAAAGAAAAATAAAAACAAACAATGCAAACCCTAACCTAAGGAAGGCGCGAAGGCCTAAGCTCCCAACTCTTGCCTGCTACATCTCATCCAAAGAACTATCTGCGGATTATAACTGTGATATACCCTTGTCTAAAGTTTCATAAAAACACATTGTATTACTTCACTAAATCTTTTCTTTAGATCCCATTTTAGGTTTTCTAGGCTTTAAATTGAAAACTAAACCTAGGAATGGCATTTAACATGGAGTTATAAAGTATAAAAAAAAATATAAATATAAAATAATAGAGAAGTATTAAAACTTCCAACTCGACAACAGTTTGAACTACTTAAGAATTAACACCGAAATTAAACCAAATTCAAAAAAAAAAATGAAAATGGTGTATTATTATATATATTAAAAGTGTTAAATGAACTTTAAGACTTGTTTTAGGTAAACAAACAAATTATTATAAAAATATATATATTGGGCCCGGGGCTGAATCTCTAACTTTAATGTTCCAGTCAAATCTATAATTATATTACTGTGAGCCAATCCACCATGAATCAAGCTCTCAACACGAGTTTCGAACCAAGCCCCAAAGCCGGACACATAAGACCAAGCGCTAAGTCTCCAAGGGAGCCCATGGGTTAAACACACTAAGCAGTTTCCAAGCAGTATTACAACGCCATTGACCAACACCATAGCCAAACACCACTAGTAAACCAAAATACAAGCCAACGACCAACGCCATAGCCAAACACCATTAATTATATATATATATATATATATATATATATATATATATATATATATATATAATTGGGCTTGAAGGCCAATCTTTAGTCCTTGAGCCACGCATCTAAATCAACAACACAAGATCAAACAACAACAACATACAAGCCAGTGCCCGAGCACCAATGCCAACCAAGCCTACCATCTATTGAAGATATAACAAGCCAACACACAGCAACAACAAGGTGCTTATAAGGCGACACTCAAGACCGAGGGCACACAAAGCTACCAAGGAGAAGCCATGGGGTAAGAAGAAGAAAATAATGGGCCCAAGGCCCAATCTCTAAGCAACAACAACAGGAGCGCTCATACATAAGTCACAACACATAAGCCAGTGCCCAAGACCAAGCACCAAGCCACTGAGGAGAGGAGATTATAATGTGCACAACACGTCAGCGCAAGTGAGTGCTCAAACCACGTGCGAGCCATGACCAAAGGAAGGAACCCACGGGTAGGGTGAGGTGCACTGCGCACCAGCACAAAACAAACAAACAAACAAACCAATGCCCAACCACAACAAACAAAATAGAACCCAAGCACACCAGCACCAAACACACAATATAACACCCAAGCAAACAACCACAGGGAGGAGCCCGCAAGAACCAAGAAAATGCACAAGTGCCAGCCCCATCACAAGAAAATGCACAAGTGCCAAACCAAGTCTGTGAGCTCAATCTAAGAACCCAACACAACAAAAATCACCAAAGTCAAGACCAAGCGTCCAATTGCATGCAACACCCATGAAACAAAGGCTCTACACCACACACAAAACACCAAGGAAGAGCCGCGAAGGAGTACTGCGAGCACAACAAAAGAAATACATATATAATACCTGGTAAAAAAAAAAAAACAAAAAAAAAATATCAATGAAGGAGATTCTTAACAAGCACCAAGCCACGAGGAAAGACAACGAGGCAACATTATTTTGCACTACGATACCAACAGTCGATAGCCAGGAGAGTCGAGATTTCACAAAGGCCCAAACAACCAACGTGCCAAACTCAACAACACTATACCTACCTCATGTACGGAGACTAGGCGCCAAGCCATGAAAGAGGATCTCATGAAGGCATAGTTGCAGCCCGTAGGCCTTTGCCAAGCCACGAGAGAGGAGCCTCCAACCATTACCGTAACCCTGGCCACACTTGCAGAGTAAGAGAGGCGGCAAAAGAGCGGAGCATTATGAGAACAAGTGTAGGGTTAGGTTTAGGTATGGAAGGCACTGGAGGAAGCAAGGGGGTATCACATGGATCACATGCAAGGTCTAGGTTATTACCTATGAGGTAAGTTTTTTTATATATATATATTTATTTCGTTTATTTATCAATTTTTTTTTTTTAATTTCAATT
>ML777090.1:375049-388144 GCA_009831015.1 Picea engelmannii
GAGAAAAAATGTTTCTTAAGATTAATTAAAAAGATTAGCAAAGATTTTGATTGATTAAAAGTTTTATCCTAAATCTAAGGATGATTTTGATTTTGATGATTAAGAGTTTTATCCTAAATGTAAGGATGATTTTGATTTTGATGATTAGGAGTTTTCTTAACCTTAAGAGAAATGTTAGTTAAAGTTTTGATTGGTTATATAAGATTTTAATTAGTTATCATTAACAATTAACAAAAAGGTTAACTAAAAATTTTAATTATTGTTTTCATTACTATTAGTTGATAACAACTAACAATCGCAACAATCATACATTTTTTTCACTACTCTTTTTTACAATAATTAAAATAAATAGTAATAGTAATAATAATAATAAAAATAAAAATATTTTTACTTTTATAATATTAATAAAATAGATTGTTTTCACAACAACAATTAAAATTGAATAAATGGGTAACCTCAACAACAATTAATATTGACTACAAACTCGGGGTCACCAATCCACTCTAATGTCATTGATTACAAATTGGCAAATTAATATTGACTACTTATATATGATACTTGTTGTTGGGGTCACCCATTTATATATTGATTACAAATTGGTGACCTTAACAACAATTAATATTGACTAATTATGTTCGAATGCCTTAACAACAATTAATATTGACTAATTATGTTCGAATGCCTTGGCCATGTAGGTGACGAGCTAGTCCCGCTTGACAAGTTCGTCATTTCCTGTCAATCATGTCGACATTGATCGATGCCAAAAACCGAGATCAATATTTATAAAAAGGAATGGTTATCATACATTTGGTTTTAGTAATGATAGTAATTTATTATGATACCTTGTAGAGCCCTTCAATATCAATATTTAAAGAAGCAACCTCCAAAATATAAACCTTGATATCTTTGAAGATATCAAAAGGACATAAAAAGATATTTGCATGACGCTTATGTTCGAATGCTTCGTCATTTCCTGTCAATCATGTCGACATTGATCGATGCCAAAAACCGAGATCAACATTTATAAAAAGGAATGGTTATCATACATTTGGTTTTAGGAATGATAGTAATTTAATATGATACCTTGTAGAGCCCTTCAATATCAATATTTAAAGAAGCAACCTCCAAAATATAAACTTGAAGATATCAAAAGGACATAAAAAGATATTTGCATGACGCTCAATTAATTTAAATTTCTCGAATTAATTTAAATTTACCATCCAATCAAATATTTGATAAATACTTTATTTTATGTATTAAAAAAAAAATCTTGTTAGTTATGTGAAACATTAGATTTCTTTAAAAAATTGTAAGTCGAACCAAATTTATATGAAAGTCAAAATTGAACGAACACTATATACCTCTAGAGGCGGTATAATAATAATCATAAAACTAGCATATTCGGGTGAATGGGAATGCCAGAGTAAGTTGAGGAAAGTTTTTGAGTGGACCTAATGGTTAACATGTGTTTCCTCATTGGAGGTCATAGGTTTAAATCAAGAGGGTGGTAGGGTATGAACACATATGTAGACTTTACCAATCTAAATGTTGTAATTGAAGTGATCTTATTTGAAGTTGGTGATGAAGTTGGTAGCAAAAATATTGTAACTTTTGAAAATAGAGGTAAATCCCAATAAACTAAAAAAACTTGATATATAAGCTATGTATGATCAATAATTGAATATATGATATATAAGTTATGATTTTATTTTAAAGATGATAATGAAGATGTGGCTAATAATGAAATTTCAAAATAATTTGTTTTGGTTTCATATTTTTTTGGGGATAACAAATTTAATAATAATAATTGCAAATATCAAAACCAAAACATTATAATTCACTAAATAAATTTTAATATACAATAAAAAAACTAAATTAAAGCATTGAACCCTAAATTATAATATCACAAATAAACAAACTGTAACACATACATTATAAGTGCATAAAGGTATATTAAACATATGTCAACATAAAAAGTAATCATTATAAAATTGTCTATTCAATGTTATGATGGTGATACAAAAATGTGAATTGCTACATATTACAATATATGGAAAAATAAATAAACTTTGGTGTGATTTCACTTGGATTTATATCTTCTCATTTTGACAAGCAAAAATATCAAAACATAGAAATTGTTGGATCTCCATATGTAGTCTATATAATGAGAGTGATGCAGGTTTTCAGGACACAAACTTAGAATGTTTAGACAACCTCATGCAAGTATGTCTATAGAATGTATATAATAGAGATTTTGAAATTCTAGATTTTTTTTTAATCGATTAAGTTTCATATATATATATATATATATATATATATATATATATATAAAATAGAGATTTTAGAAATTAAGAAATCCATCTTTATATATATATGCACAAGGATACTACCTTTATAAACATCAATATTTTAACCATTTTTGTTTTGGGTCAAATACACTATTATATATGTTTCTAGTTTTGGAAGTTGTGAGGATTGATGTTTTATTGGTTATGAATTTCAAAAACTAAGAGATTCATCGTTATTAATTAAATATAGATTGATCACTTAAGGGGTTATTGTTAAAGAGTACAATAACTCATTAAGGAGTAGATTAGTGACTTGTAATTGATTCTTTTCTATTTATATTTACCTCAATGTAATGTTTTTTTAAATTTGACATTATATATTTTGAAATTGTAAAATTTGATTGTGTTAGTGAATTAAAAATTTACTTTTTAAAATTGTAGATTTTTAAATTGCATTAATGGAATCAATAGAGTAAAAAACCTTTTCTTTTGGAAGTGTACCTTTTATCTAGTGAATTGTAAATCTCATTTAATTAGATGACAAAAAATACTTTGTAGGGGCACTAAAAAGCAGAGGTAGAGGTCGATGTGTCGGAAGTGTCCTTTATTAATCCACATTTTCTAAGTGCATGCTAGTTTAGAACTATAAAAGGTAAAGCTATACGTGGGAGAGTTTTGTATGGAAAAGATCTGAATTCCCATATCAGATATGAAAAACCCTGACATGGTTTACATATGAAGACATATGTGAGTATAAAAATGTGATTTGGTAGAAAATGAAGAAACACATGGTCAATACCTAACATAGACGTAAAAACAAAGTCTTATATGCCCCAATATCGGTATACCCACTCATTTGACTGGGAGAATATATATGCCCAATATAAAAATGATGTGAATGTACCAAGGAAGAGTTCTCAATAGATCCACAACACCTAAAGGCCAATAGTTATCGAACCACTTAAATAAAGAGACCTTTGGTCATCATATCACTACCGATGAAGAGCATCCACTGTTGTTGTAGGGAAAGAAGGGGCTACAAGTGTCAACAAAGCCAGGAAAATTGATAATCATTGTTGGGCTACAGATGTTTTGATCAACATTTTGATCTCTTGTATGACAAGAAGGGACTACAAGTGTCAACAAAGCGGTTTTGATTATCTTTTTGATCAGTTAGATAGTAGGTCAAAAAATTAAAGCGGTTTCTATTGTTGAATTAAATTGTTTATTTTTTATTGTTTTGGTTGGATTTTAAAGTAAAAATTATTTTGATCTCATAGTTGTGTTATCCAAGTATAAACTGTTAATATCATTATAATTTTATAAAATGTTTCAAAAGAACTTAGTTCAATGGTTCTCTATAGAAATTATTTGTTCAATGAGCATTATCCTTGTAGTGTAGTTCAAGGTTAAGTGAATAGGAAACCAAGATCATTTTGTCTCATTAGCGAGCATGATACATCAAATGTTTCAAGGTTTTTGGAATGCAACCTTTGTAATCCTGACTCCTAAGGTTTTTACTTGCAGGCGAGAAACATTAGAGGTAGGTGCCATGGTTAATTATTGTTGTTAAAATATTATCTCAAGCTCTTTATAGAATATGTGGAAAAGAATATGATGGTTTGTGCATTGTCTTTTTTTTAACAACAACATTACATAGCTGCAACTATGCTTCTTTGCAGTGGAAACCAAAGGGACTTGATTCATGGTCGATGGGTATTTTCGCAACAACTATTGCCTGTCATGTCATTTGCAAGAATCTCAAAAGTCCTTGTATGAAAAAATGTGATAATGACAGTACATTTTGTTTATAATTTTTATTAAATGGGTGTTGGGGTCACCAATCCACTCTAGTGTCATTGATTCTTCCTTGACATGGTCAATTTCATCAAATAATCACCAATCCACTTGCATAATTCGTCAGGTCCTAATTTTGCAAGCTTACTTAATTTTAGTTCGTGTTTCCAAGTGCAATTGACTTGAATTACTCTCTCTGGTAGTCTGGAAGGATTGTGAAGGAACTGTTGTGAAGTTGGTTTTAAGAAGGAATAACAATGAAGGAGGTCGACATAATTCGATGCTAGATGTAGGAATGGTACTCGCGTTTTCATAGGATTTCCATCAAAACCATTCTCAGTCCCTTGTGGTAGTCGTTCATGGATTTTTTGTTGGACAATGGAGACTTAATCCTCCCCAACCTCGATTTAGCTTGGATGGTTGTGAGGAATGATTGTTATCCTTCCCACTCTAATTCAATTCCCATAAATGACATGTTAAGCTCATAATGAGTATGTTGTAATAACTTTGAGCCTATATGTCATGGAAATGTTTTAGATTAAATCTAAAGGAGTAAAATAAGTACACCACAGTAAATCCTAAAATTAAATAATTATTTTATTTTTAATAAAATGGAGAAAAATAATCATAGTAAATGATCTTCTTAATATTTAATTTCATTATTTAATTTGAAATCTAACTTGAAAAACATTATATACAAAAAATAATTACACTTTTATCTTTTAAAATTAAAAAAAAAAATAAAAACATAAATAAACAGTTCTCAACATACCGTGTGAATATGAAAGCCTATATCATATGCACAAATAAATATTCATTCCGGCTGCAGAGGTTGAAATCATGGAATTAATATACGTATAGACAATTGCAATGTGCTCTTTCCAGAAAATTCAATTCTTAAAAATAAATGATACCAATATTATGAATATTAAGAATAAATTATACCAACAATCATACTCCAAACAATCATACTCCAAATTCTAACGTCTAGTCACACTGGAAAAGATGAAATGCCAATATTACTAATAAATGGTACCAACAAACAAACCCTCTTAAACCCTCTTAGATTTGATTCATTTTGTGGCATACAGATCCTGCATCCTCTAAGCACTCCTAATTAATGAATATGCCTACCCAGAAACTCTGTGAAATGAAATTGGCATACAGATCCTGCATCCTCTAAGCACTCCTAATTAATGAATATGCCTACCCAGAAACTCTGTGAAATGAAACTGCACTTGTAATCAGGAAAACAAAATTTTATTAATTAATTCAAATGGGATGTAACCCATTGATTACTTGTACCTCGTTATCTGCAAAAATATATATTAATGTCCCGAGCATTTCACAAATGGTGTCATAGCCATTTTATGTCCTGCAAAAATTTGTAAACTCATCCATTTGGGAAAAATCTAACAAAGTATTGATTATCTGTTGATACCAGAGAATGCAAAAATTCGTAAACTCGACCAATAGGAAAAAGAATAATGATGATTACGATGCAACAGCTAGCTCAGGCGAATGTACTAATTCTTGTTCCCCGGTTTCGATCCTGTATTCCCATTTCGAACGTGCCCAATTAAATTCGAGTCTCAGGGTGCTCGCGCGACAGCGTTCTATGGCTCTTGCGAGAGCCGTGGATTCTCAGTTTGTGGCAGATTAGGCAGAGCCAGATCTTGAAATGGAGCCCGGGACTGGAAGGGGGTTTCTTCTTACAAATCAGGGCATCAATGTCAAACAATGAACATAAAACTCCATATCAAATCAGGGTATCAATGCCAAACAATGAATAGAAAACTTGAGGACGAGCGCTTTAAGAACATCTTCACTGTCTGCCAAGCACATTGATGAAGGCCTCGCTCGCCTTCTCTGATGCATGTCGTGTACTAAATGCTTCATTTTTATACCCCGTCCAACTCTGACATTCTTTGAACAGAGGGGCTGCCAGGTGGAGATTTCGATAGTCCCTGGGCACAGTGGTTTGAATGGCCTCCATAAGCTTCTACCAGGCTTGGCGCTGTGGCAAGGGAAGGAGGGTATCAAAGTAAGAAATGGTGATCTCTTCTCCCCTCTCGACGGGCTTGGAGGCATGCATAAACATGGCGCTTCATACATCAAGCCTGCGTGAGTTTGGCAGGCAGGAATGGTTAATGAGGGATGACAGCAGTCAGAGACCGGTAAAACTGTGTCCTCGCTGACATAGTCTGGCTTGAAGACATTTCTGCCTTGAAGCAAACATATGCCCTTTAGCTGCACCGAATGAGTGATTGGCGGCCGCCAGTTATAGAAGTGCTCAAACTTAGGCTGCATGCCTTAGCAAACATGTCTTCCAAGCTTTGGTCATTATTTACAACTGTTCCCCTCCCTATTCAATTACCAATTACATAATCCTTCAAACATTTACAAACATTATGCCAAGGTTTAACCGGAGTACCTACTCCAAATCAGACGAACAATCGAAATTCCAAAAGGAGCTCAAAGAATGTCACTTACCTGTAAGAAATCCCCTATGTTGATGATAAGAGCTCCAGGGACATGGGACATGGGCCTCAGTAAACGATTGCTCATCTTTTCGAACCTAGAGACCCTCCACCCCATCATTGAGCAGAACAATCAATATATCTCCATCTGAATGGGATCTAAGACATAAACATAAACATAGCACTAGTGTGACCGACTACCAAACCGACTTGTGACCGACTACCAAACCATATACACAGCAGAAAACAAGACATCTGGCAGCATTAAATTATACATATGGCAGTGTTTAATTTGTTCTCGACGTTAATGACAGTTAGGGTGGTTTCTCAAAACCTGTCAACTTGTTGACAGGTTTTGGACAATACTTGTCCTAAGATGTTTTAGGCATAATAATTTTACTATCTTAACTTATTTTCACCACAATAATAATAATAATAAATAGATTGTTTTCTCAACAATAATTAACCATAATAATAATTAACAATAATAATATTAATTAATATAACAATAATAATAAAGTAATTTTATTTTTATAATAATAATAAAATAAGTTATGATAGATTTTACTATATTAAATAATAATCATAAAATAATTTTATTATCTTAAATTGTTTTCACAACAATAATTAATAATAATAATAAATAAATAAATTGTTTTTTCAATAACATTTAACATAGTAATAATAATAATAATTAATAATCTATTTTTCAATAATAATTCACATGACTTAATATAACAATAATAATAAATAACCAAATATAACAATAATAAATATAACAATAATAAAGTAATTTTATTTTTATAATAATAATAAAATAAGTTATGATAGATGTTACTAGGTTAAATAAAGTAATTTTCTTTTTATAATAATAATAAAATAAGTTATGATAAATGTTACTAGGTTAAATAATAATCATAAAACAATTTTACTTTTATTATTATATATACTCTTCTCTTTATTTAATCCTAAAATAATTTTACTTTTCTTATTATATACTCTTCTTCTTATCCAAGAAGTCAATTAAATTACATATTAATAATAATAAAATAATTTTACTTTTATAATAATAATAAATAGATTTTTTTATAACATATTAATATAATAATAATTAAGTTATGATACAATTTAATATCTTAAATAATAATTATAAAATAATTTTACTTTTATTATTATTTATGAATAAATAAATTAAAATAGAAATGATTGTGGTAATAATCATTTATGGGTCTAAGAACATGTGTTATCCTATCCCCATAGACTTTATCAGCAAGGGGTCCCTTGTCCCACAAGCAAGGGGTCTCATATGTTGAATTTGGTGACAACGAATTCCTCCAAGAATGGATTTAGATCCTATTATTTTGCATTGGTTGCAACTAAATAGACCAAGTTAGAATATGGATAGGAGTGCATTTAATAATCAATTTCTTGTGTAAATGTATATAAATTCATGTAAGCCCGTAGAGGCATAAGAGATGAGAGGATACGAGAGAGATTGCAAGTCTGTTGTAATCTCCATCATATTAATAATAATACAATCGATACTTTTGGTGGACGTAGCCGAACGTTTGGGTGAACCACTTGAAATCTCCGTGTTTCTTATCTGTGTGATTGTTGATTATCATATGTGAATTGTGTTTTTTGGATTTGCAATTCTAACAATTGGTATCAGAGCGAAGGTGAATTGAGTAGGTGTCGCATGTGTGAATTGAGTAGAAAGTCATCGGCACTCCCTAGGAAGGGTTAAAGGCACGTCATCACTCTCACACTTGTGAAATTCCATTTTTTGTAAAAGCCACGCACCCGGTTTCTGCATCACAGAGCGTCGGTGCTCCCCCATCCATAGTGAAGGAGTGTTGGCCTCACACTAGCGCCCCCCCATACATAGTGAAGGAGTGTTGATCTCACACTAGCACTCCCCCATCCATAGTAAAGGAGCGTCGATCTCCCTTCAAGGAAACACTCACATGTTTTTTATGGAGTGAAAAAATTTAAGAGTGCTAAATTCAAAATTAAGAAGTTTAATGGAAAGAACAATTTCGAGATATGGAAGGTTAAGATGCACGATTTGTTCATGCAACAAGGTGTGGTGAATGTGATTTTGGGGAAAGAAAAGAAACCCACGACCATAACAGATGAAGACTGGGATGAGATCGATGCGAGAGCACTGAGTGCCATACGTCTGTGATTGGTTGATGATGTTTTGTTCAACATTGTCTTAGAGAAGACAACAACCAGTTTGTGGACGAAGCTGGAAAGCTTGTATATGACGAAATCCTTGACGAACAAGATCTTCCTGAAAAGAAAATTGTATAGTTTGAGCATGAAGGATGGTACGAAAACAATTGATCATTTAAATACTTTTAATACTCTCTTAGTTCAGTTGACCAACATGGGACTGAAATTTGAATCTGAAGATAAGGCAATTACATTATTGTGTTCGCTGCCCGCGTCATGGGATCACTTTGTTACCTCTATTAGTTTAAGCACAACATTAAGTATTGAGTTTGATGTTATTGTTGGAGCACTAATGTCTGAGGAAATAAGGAAGAAAACCAATTCAAAAACCTCTACATCTGAGGCGATGATGGTCAGAGTTAGACCTAAGGAAAGAGGACATGTTCAAAGGGATTTATCTTGGTCAAATTCGAAGGGAAAGAAGAGCAAGCTTAAGTGTTGGTTTTGTGGCAAATCTGGACATCTCAAGAAGGATTGTTGGGAGAGACAACAAGCCTCCAAAGAAGACCCTCCAAAAGAGACGAAGGAAGCAAATGCAACCGAAACAACTTCAACAACAGGTTCATGTATGACTAATGAAGTTTTATCAATTAGTATTGGTTCACGTCATGATCAATAGTGGTTATTAGATTTCAATGCTTCAAATCACATGTGTCTTCATATACACCGATTTATTACTTACCTGTCTATAGATGATGGAATAGTTTACATGGGAAATGATATCTCGTGTAAAGTTGTGGGAATTTGTAGTATTCGAATTAAGATGTTTGATGGAACTATTAAAATACTAACTGATTTGAGACATGTACCTAAGCGTAGGAAGAACCTAATTTCTTTGGAAGTCTTAGACACTGGAGGATACAAAAGTATTATTCAAGGTGGAGTTATGAAGGTCTACAAAGGAATCCTACTGGTTATGAAAGTGAAGAAGTATGGAAATATTTTTATGTTAGAAGGAAGAACTGATTCAGATCATGCGACAACAGTATCTGAGAAGGACGGTGATTATGTTCCTTTGTGGAATCAACGATTGGGCCATATGAGTGAAAGAGGATTGAAGGTATTATCTGATCGCAAGTTGCTTCCTAGTCTAAAGTATTTAAAGTTAGATTTATGCAAGCACTGTATTTATGGAAAACAAAATAGGCAGAAATTTAAAACCGTAAGACACACCAGTGAAGGAATCCTTGATTATATCCATTATGATGTCTGGGGACCATCCCCTACTCTTTCGTATGGAGGATCATCATACTTTGTTAATTTTATAGATGATTTCTCTAGGAAAGTGTGGATCTATATTTTGAAAATAAAGGTTGATGTGTTTACTATTTTCAAGCAGTTTAGAGATTTAGTGGAAAAGAGCATTAGTAGGTCCATTAATGTTTAAGAACTAATAATGGTGGTGAATTTATGTCAATGGAATTTGATAACTATTTCAAGGAATTTGGGATTGATAGCCATAAAACTACTGCCTATACTCCTCAACAAAATGGAGTTGTTGAATGCATGAACAAGACTCTTCTAGAGAGAGCAAGGAGTATGCTTAGTAATGCCAACTTGTAGCAGGAACTGTGGGAAGAAGCAGTAACTACAGCTTGTTATCTGGTGAATCGATCACCATCAACAACAATAGAGTGCAAGAATCCTGAAGAGGTATGGAAATGTCACCCTTGTAATTATTCCGATCTTAAATTTTTTGGTTGTGAAGCTTATGTTCTAATTCTGAAACATCACCATTCTAACTTAGATCCAAAATAAAAAAGGATTATCTTTGTTGGATATGGTGATGGTATTAAGGGGTGCAGGTTATGGGATCGTAATGCCCACAATATCACGATTAACAAAGATGTAATATTTGATGAATCATCTCTTATTAAATCAGATGTAGATGTTCAAATGAAACAGGAAGAAGTACCTAAGTATCAACAAATTCAGTTTGAAACTAGTTCAAATATAGATGAAAGTGAACATGAACAAGTTTCTGAAGATGTTTATGAAGAGTTTCCTGCAGAGGAAGACATGGTTGATGATAACAATCAACAAAATGTGGATGAACCACAAACTTCCCTAAGGAGGTCTACGTGGGTCAGAAATCCTCCAAGAAGGTATGATGACTTTGTTTCGTCAGTTTCTTTAAGTACTAATGATGATGAACCTTCGTGCTATCAGGAAGCTGTGAAGGGTTCTAACAACGATAAATGGAAAGAAGAAATGAAGGATAAAATGAAGGCATTAGAGGGGAATGCCAGATGGGACCTGGTAGAACTTCCAAGTGACAAAAAAAAGGTAGGTTGCAAGTGGGTGTACAAGATGAAGAAGGGTGTTGATGATAAGGTGGAAAGGTACAAAAGATTGATGGTTGCAAAATGATATTCTCAGACTTTCATGAGATTTTTTCACCAGTTGTTAAGTCTGTTTCAATTCAAATTGTGTTAGCATTAGTTGCATTACTTGATTTGGAGTTGGAGTAGCTAGATGTTAAAACTGCCTTCTTACATGGAGATTTAGATGAGGAAATTGACATGGAACAACCTGAAGGGTTCATTCAGAATCGTAGCAAGAAATTTGTTTATAGGATTAAGAAATTATTGTATGGTGTGAGGCATTTGCCTAGACAATGGTACAAGAAATTTGACTCTTTCATGGTGAGCCATAATTATACAAGGAGTGAGTATGATCATTGTGTCTACTTTAAGAAATTAAATAATGACATATTCATTATCTTAGTATTGTATGTTGACGATATGCTTTTAGCAAGAAAAAACATAATTGATATCAATAGGTTAAAGGCTCAGATGGCTAGGACGCTCGATATGAAAGATCTAGGAGCAGCAAGGTAGATTTTGGGCATGAAGATATTGAGAGACAGGAGGAATGGTAAGCCTTGGTTGTCACAATAGAAGTATGTTGACAAGATACTTTTGAGGTTTGGTATGAATGATGTGAAACCAGTTTCAATCCCTTTGGCTTCCCATTTTTAGCTTTCTTCAAGTTTATGTCCTAGTACAAAAGAAGAAAATGAATATATTTCTCGTATACCATATGCTAATGTAGTAGGAAGTCTAATGTATGAGATAGTACAAGGCCATACATTTCACATGCAGTTGGGGTTGTCAGCAGATATATGGAAAATCCAGGTAAAGAGCACTGGGCAGTAGTGAAATCACTGCTTCGGTATCTGAGAGGGACAAGTGATTACTATATCACTTATAACAATGGTTGTGAATTAGTCTATGGATATGTTGATTCTGATTTTGTAGGTGATTTGGATAAGAGAAGGTCAAATTCAAGCTATGTATTTACTCTTGCAGGTGGAGCTCTTATTTGGATGTCAAAGCTACAAAACATTGTTGCTTTATCCACTACAGAAGCAGAATACATAACTGCTTCACATGCTTGCAAAGAGGCAGTTTGGTTGAAAGGTTTGTTTGGTGAGTTTGGAAGGATGCAGGACAAAGTAAAGTTACTTTGTGATAGTCAAAGTGCTATTCACTTGTCTATTCACTTGGCTAAAAAAATTGGGCTTGAAGGCCAATATTTAGTCCTTGAGCCACGCATCTGAATCAACAACACAAGATCAAACAACAACAACATACAAGCCAACGCCCGAGCACCAACACCAACCAAGCCTACCATCTATTGAAGATATAACAAGCCAACACACAACAACAACAAGGTGCTTATAAGGCAACACTCAAGACCGAGGGCACACAAAGCTACCAAGGAGAAGCCACGAGGTAAGAAGAAGAAAATAATGGGCCCAAGGCCCAATCTCTAAGCAACAACAACAAGAGAGCTCATACATAAGTCACGACACATAAGCCAGTGCCCAAGACCAAGCACCAAGCCACTGAGGAGAGGAGATTATAATGTGCACAACACGTCAGCGCAAGTGAGTGGTCAAACCACGCACGAGCCACGACCAAAGGAAGGAACCCACGGGTAGGGTGAGGTGCATTGTGCACTAGCACAAAACAAACAAACAAACAAACCAACGCCTAACCATAAAAAACAAAATAGAGCACAAGCACGCCAGCACCAAACACACAATACAACACCCAAGTGAACATCCACAGGGAGGAGCCCACAAGAACCAAGAAAATGCACAAGCGCCAGCCCCATCACAAGCAAATGCACAAGTGCCAAACAAAGTCTGTGAGCTCAATCTAAGAACCCAACACAACAAAAATCACCAAAGTCAAGACCAAGCGTCCAATTGCATGCAACACCCATGAAACAAAGGCTCTACACCACACACAAAACACCAAGGAAGAGCCGCGAAGGAGTACTGC
>ML777090.1:401609-420476 GCA_009831015.1 Picea engelmannii
TAACAATCAACAAAATGTGGATGAACCACAAACTTCCCTAAGGAGGTCTACGTGGGTCAGAAATCCTCCAAGAAGGTATGATGACTTTGTTTCGTCAGTTTCTTTAAGTACTAATGATGATGAACCTTCGTGCTATCAGGAAGTTGTGAACGGTTCTAACAACGATAAATAGAAAGAAGCAATGAAGGATGAAATGAAGGCATTAGAGAGGAATGCCAGATGGGACTTGGTAGAACTTCCAAGAGACAAAAAAAAGGTAGGTTGCAAGTGGGTGTACAAGATGAATAAGGGTGTTGATGATAAGGTGGAAAGGTACAAAAGAAGGATGGTTGCGAAATGATATTCTTAGAATTTCATGAGATTTTTTCACTAGTTGTTAAGTCTGTTTGAATTCAAATTGTGTTAGCATTAGTTGCATTACTTGATTTGGAGTTGGAGTAGCTAGATGTTAAAACTGCCTTCTTACATGGAGATTTAGATGAGGAAATTGACATGGAACAACCTGAAGGGTTCGTTCAAAATCGTAGCAAGAAATTTGTTTGTAGGATCAATAAATTATTGTATGGTGTGAGGCATTTGCCTAGACAATGGTACAAGAAATTTGACTCTTTCATGGTGAGCCATAATTATACAAGGAGTGAGTATGATCATTGTGTCTACTTTAAGAAATTGAATAATTACATATTCATTATCTTAGTATTGTATGTTGACGATATGCTTTTAGCAAGAAAAAACATAGCTGAGATCAACAGGGTAAAGGCTCAGATGGCTAGGACGCTCGATATGAAAGATCTAGGAGCAGCAAGATAGATTTTGGGCATGAAGATATTGAGAGACAGGAGGAATGGTAAGCCTTGGTTGTCACAATAGAAGTGTGTTGAGAAGATACTTTTGAGTTTTGGTATGAATGATGTGAAACCATTTTCAGTCCCTTTGGCTTCCCATTTTTAGCTTTCTTTAAGTTTATGTCCTAGTACAAAAGAAGAAAATGAATATATTTCTCATATACCATATGCTAATGTAGTAGGAAGTCTAATGTATGAGATAGTACAAGGCCATACATTTCACATGCAGTTGGGGTTGTCAGCAGATATATGGAAAATACAGGTAAAGAGCATTGGGTAGGAGTGAAATGGCTGCTTCGGTATCTAAGAAGCACAAGTGATTACTGTATCACTTATAACAATGGTTGTGAATTAGTCTGTGGATATGTTGATTCTGATTTTGCAGGTGATTTGGATAAGAGAAGGTTGAATTCAGGGTATGTATTTACTCTTGCAGGTGGAGCTCTTAGTTGGATGTCAAAGCTACAAAACATTGTTGCTTTATCCACTACAAAAGCAAAATACGTAGCTGCTTCACATGCTTGCAAAGAGACAGTTTGGTTGAAAGGTTTGTTTGGTGAGTTTGGAAGGATGCAGGACAAAGTAAAGTTACTCTGTGATAGTCAAAGTGTTATTCACTTGGCTAAGAATCCAACCTACCACCGTAAAACAAAACATATACCTATCAAGTGTCATTTTGTAAGACAGGTCAATGTGGAGTATCTCTAGAGAAAGTGCATACAAAAGAGAAACGCACAGACATGTTCACAAAACCAATACTTTTAGAGAAGTTACAATGGTGCTTGGCTTCTCTTGTCTTGCAGAAAAGGTGATGAACAAAAGGAAGGAGCAAGGTATCAGGTTAATTGTTGTAAGGTGGAGATTGTTGAATTTGGTGACAACGAATTCCTCCAAAGATGGATTTAGATCTTATTATTTTGGGTTGGTTGCAACTAAATAGACCAAGTTAGAATATGGATAGGAGTGCATTTAACAATTAGAGTTTCTTGTGTAAATGTATATAAATTCATGTAAACCCGTAGAGGCAGAAGAGATGGGAGGATATGAGAGAGCTTGCAAGTCTATTGTAATCTCCATGATCTGAATAATAAGACAACCACCTCTACTTGGTTGACGTAAACCAACGTTTGGGTGAACCAAGTGAAATATCTGTGTTTCTTATCTCTGTGATTGTTGATTATCATATGTGAATTGTGTTTTCAACATTTGCAATTCTAACAAGGGGGTCTCATACACCAGATATAGCCTAAGTTGGCCTAATGGTTAAGAACATGTGTAGATGTTTTATTTTTGTAGTGTGTCAACTCTCTTCTCACTATATACACTTTGAAATATGTCTTCCCTTGGAGGTGTTAGACGTCATGAAACTGAGTTGCAAGTGGACACATGGAAGCCATGAAGGTAATCAGAAGAAATATGTCCTCTCCGGGGCTAGCGCATTCAAGGAGTGATTGTAACAACAATGTTGCAATTTCAAAGCATGGGGTGAACGTGTTCACACATGGTCTTTCCTTAGCCCAACTAGCCCAACGTTATAGTCATTGAGCATGCAGGTTCCTAAGGATGGTCAGGGGAAAGAAGAATCACTTGAGATGAATGGAATAGAGGAGAAGAAAGGTCGCCCGACATCCAATCCATCCTGGCGTAAACTATATGTTGGTATTTCAAACCCAAATATCACCAATGTCGATACCAGAGTCTATCCCCAACCTTAGACATAGAATCTAGAGATATGCAATTTTATTATTAATCGAAAATCGTTCAGGTAGCACTTGTCAACTTTTTGTTTTTGTGCACTCCTTTCAAAGTTCGTTTAAATGCAAGACATTATGCCGTGTGGAATAGAACAAAAGCCCTTCTATTTGTGGGTCATGGTTCTCATTTTTCCATTGACATTGGTGCTATGGCTAGGCATTGAACCAAATCTATAAGAGCACCTATTCGTAGTAGAGGTGTAGTATAGGTAGCATGTAATTGTTTCGTTGTTAGGTAGCATGTAGTATAGGTAGACCCTGGAGTACCACTAAATGATAGAGAGAGGAGCATATAGTTTGTTGTTTCCCACCCAACCGGGCGAACTGAGCTATGTTGGGTAGAGTTTCAGCAAAAGATACTTCTTTATAAGCTCTTCTTTCTCTCCAACCTTGCTTCCAGTTCCCTTCCCTTCTCTACCGGGGGTGTAGGGGATAAAGGCTATCTATTACCAAGTCAAGAATCAAGATCAAGTATATGAGTGGGCTCCAAAGAATAGAGAAATCGAGGAAACAACCACTAATGGAGGGTCAGAATATAATCCTTAAATATGGAAGTAGGCGGCGTCGAAGCTGAAAGACCTGACAACTAATGGTTACTGTTACACCTTTCAAGATGAACTATTGTACAAAGTGGTCGAATTTCTGTACGTGGCACAACCAGACGATTAGCAATGTTGCATGATGCCCAAGCTCCAAGGTAACATGGCATTTCGGAGTACACAAGACGTTGATTCATCACAGGAACCCGATTCATGCTGATAAGAGAGGTAAGTAAGAAACATGATTCCAATTGGTTTTCATAATTTTTTTTTTTACATTATAAAAAAATTTATTAGTAAAACCGAATCAACATAGGTTTCAAATATTAGTGTTATTCTCTCAGAAATTATATGGGTTATACCATCTATTTTTACTAAGAAGAGCAATTTGAATAAAATGTTCACTATTTTGAATATTTTTACAGAGAAGAGCAGCCTGCATAACATGTTAACAATATTTTGAATTTCTTTTAACCGAAAATAATAACCTACATAAAATGCTCACATTATTCTGAATTTTTTTTATGAAGCCAAAGCTACTACAAGCATATTTGAACCCTTCTTCCATCTCCACTTCATATCCTTGAATCTCCTACTATTAGACATATTTGGCAAGACTGCTCTACTAGAAAATGATCAGGTCAAGCCCTAAGACCTATAACTATAGCTTTTTCAACATTGTTATAGAATAAAAAGGTATTAATATAAATACTGAAATATGAGAAATATTTTGGTATGTTGAAAATGATTTAATTCGTGACTTGCTCACTTTTGGAGGAGAGTAAGCATATTTGGAAACTGTAAAATAAATACTTTATCTAATATTTAAGAATATCATTCTTTTAATTATAACCTTCTAATTAATATTTAGAAGGAAGCTTGAGTATTAGATCAACAACCATAAACTTAGTAGCTAAACTTTCATATCCTTATTCATTAAATGATCATGTACTTGAATTATTCTTAAAACATCTTAATTGTGTTCTAGATTTATCGTACACAATAATGTAATCATGAAAAAAATATGTTCAATTTCTTGCAATAAGAGGGTGCTACAAAATGAAAAAAATATTTTCAGTTTCATATGGAATAAGAGGGTGCTACACAATGTTTGATTGTATAAATAGGGAAGGATCCCATATCTGTGGGTCATGAAAATAAACATTTTTTAAGTTCTAATGTAGGATTGAGAGATTTATGTTTTTAGTGTGAGCTTCATCATCCAAAGTTTATTCAAATCACAATCAAGGGATACAATTAGTTGAATAAATCCATTTATACTTGTCTCCAAATTTTATGTGCAACTCTAAATCGTGTTTTATTTCCAAGTCACAAATACAAACCTATCAAGAATAAATCAAAGTTTAAACTCTTTCCATAATGTTCTTGTTTTGTTGTTCAACCAAAACTTAACCTTCACCCATAATGGCCATGGAATCTACTCCTTTACCATACTTTACCATAGTGTGAGTGACAAATAGATCATTGTGTGAGTGTAATATAGATCCTTAATTGTAATTGTAACTTTTTCATAGAATCTCAAGGTTAAAGGATTTTTCCTTCTTGTACGAATAGAGCCATTCATTATAGATGCATTTGTTAATAATGGAAATACTAGTTCACAAATAAATAATGGTATGAAGTATGCAAATTATTAATATCATTTTCTTGGAATTGTTTATTTCCAAAGCTCAAATTACACATTTGGCATAAAGAGTTGGACTTACTTTTGATAAGCTTTTATGGAGAGATTCCAATATGAAAAATAATTAACATGGTAGTGGACAATACTTTAATGCAAATTTGGAAATTAGTTGATATGGAAAGATAATTTTTCATTCATTTCATTAATTTTTTCACAACCCTTCAAACATTCATCTCCCAAAGCTTAAGGTGTGGATTTGAAGGTAAGAGAATGCCAATAAGTTTAAAAATCACGACCACCCTTACCTTCAAGACATTATCTTCATCAATGGTGAGGATTGAATCATCATCAATGTGCCTAGTATTCCAACAATGGTGAAAAATGAATCATCATCAACGAGCTTAGTATTCCAATTGGTTATTTGAGATAAAAAATCATTTGATATTATCTCAAGAGATTTTATCTTCTTAAATTGTCTAAAATAAATCTTTATCAAAAGTCTCATTGCAAAAAAAACACAAATTAGTGGAAGTTTTAAAAAAAATAAATTCTTGGCATGCTTAAGATAGTAAAGCACAATAGTGCATCACTATTTAATACACATTGGTGTGTATTATATTTGTGAAAGGATGGATGCTTCGTATATGATTGAGCATTGGTGTCTATATATCCTTACATATTGTGAGGTATTGGTAATGATAACAGTAACAATGATTGCAATGGTAATGATATTTTTGAAGGAACGATGTCTCTACTTAGTGAATGTGTGACATAGTACATGCGATCATGGGATATTGAAAAATAACTCTAATTTCACTATCTATTGATAAATACCTCTCAAAATCCTTTTGTTGGACCCCCCTCCCAATACATCTTTCCAATAAAAAAAATCATATTTTTAATGGATATCCCCTATTTTTACTAGATATCCCTTCCTATTCCCCCCATACATATAAACCCCCATACCTTGCATTTCCCACCCCTCAATAACTACAATATATTGGATCTATTTTTCATAATTAAAAAAACCTCTTTATGAATAAACATGATAATATATTGGTCAACAAGGTGAAGCCCTCGTGGTTGAAGGGAATTGTGTTGTTATAGTTAGGAGCATCATTGCGATTAATACAATTCTTACCACCGGTGCATCCATACATGTTTTGTGCACTACTGCATGGTATGATTTTGTGCACATGAATATATTTATTTAAATTGAATGCCTTCGTGCATAAAAATAATGATGATGTAATGATTAGTAAAAATAAATATAAATTCACTAGTGTGTAGCAATGTGAAATGCATCAATATGTTTTGGTAATGAATGCCCTCACGTCTTAAATGCAACATCTTGTTTTTTAAATAAAATTCCAATTACTCATCATAAATTCAAATATTTTTTGATAATAATATTGTTTTTTATACTTTTATTTATGTGTTTAGAATAAGGGTATCTACAAGCTAATGATGGTCTCTCATGATGGTTTAGTGGCAATGCAAACATGGAAAAACAACAATTTTTTAACTTGGAGGGATTATTCAAGGTACTTTTACAATGAATTGGAATATGGTGTAAGAAGATGAAACATAGAAAACTGAATTAGCTTTCTGAATATACAACTTGTATTCATAGAAATTGTGAATAACTATGTGAAATTTGTTTTTTTCTAAGAGCGGTCTGTTATTTTTCCAACAAAATATAAGGTATATGTTTTTGTTCATGCAGGTGTTGAGTACCTTAATGATGGAATTTCATTCCAAAAACTTGTATACTTGTAGAGAACTCGTTGTTCTAGTGCGGTGTATTTTTTGGAAATTTATAATCTTAATTTTATTTTTATTTTTTTCAAATTAAAAAAGTCAATATATCCTTGAAATTACAACACCTTTTGTTCGTGCAGGCTAAGAGGGTGTTAACATGATCAAAAGAGTTTCTTTTTATTCTTAGATCATAGATATTGGTCTCCTCTAGTATGAAATTTAACTCATTTTATAAATGGTTAAGTCAACAAGAAGTTATAGAAGAAACAAGAGAGGTATGTATTCTAGGATTTTGATATATGCAAAGACAAAATAGATTAAAAATAGTAAACAATATTAATTAAAAAAAAAACTATTTATTTAGAATCTACATAGTTGACTCTATCTATGTCTACAGTTTTATCAACAACTGAATTGTGTAGTTTTAGAAAAATAGGACCAATAAAATAAAAACAAATGTGGAAATAAAACATAGAAGATACACAATACAATAGAGACACAGATATACGTGGTTCACCCATTGTGGGCTACGCCCAACAGATAAATTGCCAGGCCCTTCCTTTTTATTATCCAACAAATGAAGGGATACAACCTACAACGCACCTGCTGTAAATTCCTCTTCTTTATCTCACATTATCCCCTCTCAAAATACAATATTCACAATAATGCATAGAAACAATACATTTCCCTCATAAAACATGGTTTCCTTCTAGGGAAAAAAATCCTAACATAACTTCCACTGTCATATCTGCGACCTTATAATGAATGGTCTATATTTACTATGAAATTACAATACACATTTAAAAGAAACAATTTCCTTTAGGGGTTTCGCCCCTGAACCCCCATCGAGGAACTTTGTCCCCCGAACCCCCGCTAGGGGCCAGCTTTCCCCCAGACCCCTGAACCAGGGGGATGAGCCCCCTAGACCCCGCAATAGGGGAAAGCCCCCTTGCAACCCCCCCACATGGATGGGTGTAGAATATTAGGGGGTGTACAATCTTCATGGGGTATAAACACAATTGAAAACAAATACCTATGAATTAGGAATATAATCCATCTCCACAACCAATAATCTCCCACTTGGAGACTAATCTCAACAACTCCACAGTTGTTGTATCTGATGGACTATGATCCTTCTTGGACCTAGTAAATTTCTCATCTTCACCTTCATTCTTGAAGACCAATTTAAACTGAGTAGGAACTTAGTTTATCCTTGATTACTCCCTTTGTTAACATGTTTGCAGGATTCTGGCTAGTATGTATCTTTTCCAACTTCAAATATCCATCTTCGAAGATAGATCGTATGAAATGATACATGAGTTGTATATGCTTAGTGTTCGAATGAAAGGCTTAGTTCTTTGCAATATGAATGGAACTCTCACTGTCGCAGTACAACCTTCTATTCTCCTACTTCTTTCCCAATTCCTCCATAAACCTCTGTAACCAAATCATTTCTTTGCTAGCCTCTGTAGCAACAACATACTATGCTTCTATTGTTGAAAGTGAAACAACCTTTTGCAGTTTTGAACTCCAGGTTACTTTTTTTCCACCTACAGTAAAAACATAACTTGTGGTGCTCCTCATGCTATCTTTATCACCTGCCATATCTCAATAAAAATATCCCTAGAGAACAATGTCTGAACCTCCAAAACATAATGCATGAGTACCAATATCTCTCAAATACCTAAGAATCCACTTTGCTTCCTCCCAATGTTCTTTACCTGTATTTTTCATATACATGCTCAAAACTTCCATTGTATGTGCAATATCTGGTCTTGTGCAAACCATCACATACATCAAGATTCCTATTGCATGAATAAGGGACCGTGAACATGTATTCTATCTCCTCATGTGTCTTGGGACAAATTTCCTTAGTTAATTTGAAATGGATGGCTAAAGGTGTACTAAATGGTTTTTCATTCTTCATTCTAAAGCTCTCCAACACCTTCTCTATGTACTCACCCTGAGATAATTTCAATTTGCGATTTTTCCTGACTCTTGTTATTCTCATACCAAGGATTTTATTTGCAACACCCAAATCCTTCATTGCAAATGAATTAGCTAATTTCTTCTTGAGCACATTTATATCTTGCATATTAGACCTTGCAACAAGAATTTATTCTACATACAATAACAAGATAATATAGCTTCCATTTTCTATCCTTTTAAAATAAACAAAGTGATCATAATGACATCTATTATAACCTTGTTCTGTCATAAACCTGACTTCAAATACCACTTTCTTGGAGCTTGCTTTAGGCCATACAATACATTCTTCAACATGCATACCAAATTCTCCTTACCTTTGACCCCATATCCCTGTGGCTACTGCATATAAATATCTTCCTCCAAATCCCCATGGATAAAAGTTGTTTTTACATCTAACTATTCAAGATGCAAATCTTCTACTACCACAAGACTTAAAATAGTCCCAATTGAATTCATTTTAACAACATGAGAAAATATTTTATCAAAATCTATACCTTTCTTTTGTGCAAACCCCTTTACAACAAGTCTATCCTTGTACCGCTTTTTTCCCTCCATCTTCTTCCTTCAACATGTAAATCCATTTATTCTGTAATTCTCTTTTTCTTGTAGGAAACTGAACCAAATCTCAAGTCTGGTTATTTACCAGGGAATCCATTTCCTCTTTCATCCTTTTCTCCTACTTATTTTTAGTGTCTATCTACATTTCCTCTTCATAACATTCTGGTTCACCAGAATCAATCAACAATAAATAATACAATGAATGAGAGTATTTTTCAGGGGGTCTACTTAACTTGGTATATCTTCTAACAACACTTGTAGGAGTTTGAAGTACCTACTGCTCCTATTGTTGTACATTTTGATTTTTTGGTACCTTTGGAATTTCTTTTTCAATGATATCATCAAGCATTGTGTATTTTCTTTTTTCTTTTTCTTGTTTCTTTCCCTGCAAATGATCTTTGTACATGACCTTCTCATTGAATATGACATCTCTACTTCTAATGATTTTGTGATTTTCATATTCCCATAAGCCATAACCAAAATCGTTAACACCGTATCCAATAAAGGTACACTTCTTGGATTTTTCCTCAAACTTTGTTCCATTTTCTTTATCAATATGTACAAATGCTTCACAACCAAAAGTCTTCAAAAAAGAATAGTTTACCTTTTTACATGTCCATTCCTCCTATGGAATTCCACCATCCAAAGATGATCTAGATTTAGGAGTGGAATGACCTAATTAGCAGACTGAATACAATAAACATAGATATATGAAGAATAACACAAATATCCAGTGAACAATATCTTCTATTGAATAAATGAAATAGGCTAAAACTGTAAAACTGCAGAACTAGAGGCTCTAGAGGCTGATTACAATGAGGCTTCGAGAAGAATGATTACAATGAGGCTCTGGAGGCCTTTTTGATATTACTCATGAATTCCAAAACCCTAGACATCCAAAAACTTAACCCTAGGAGGTGAAACGCCAAAACTCATGTGGGTCTCTATGGGTAAATTGGTACCTCAACTTCCCAGGTTCGTAACATTTGCATACGACCTCCATTTTAGGCACACAATATCCCATTGGAAAGGTATTTCAGAGAAATACACTTTACACCATCAAACTCTGACTCAGTCTATAGGTTGACTGTGGTGAGCCAAAACAAAACTGTTTAGGGCTCCAAAATGACCCTAAAAGTACAACAATATGTGCTGACATGAAAACATACAAAATAATCTAGTTGGATTAGGTGAGAGGCCACAAGTATCCACCTAGAATATGTGTAGGGATTCAGAAAACCTCAAAAGTGTAGAAACCACAATTACAAATAAGTAAAAAATAACGTTTTGAACAAAAAATAGACAAGAGGATCCATTTGGAATGGTTGGGTGGCCACCAATATCCACCTAGATCAATCCTCCCCCCTTAGGAAGCAATGGTCTCTATTGCATTGAGTTTCCCCATCAGGTGAGGAAACTTCTGCTGGATTTGGCCCCAGGTGAGCCACTTACCTTGGTGTAGGAGATGCCCTTCCTTGACAACCCGATAAAGATGGATCCTTTGTTGGTGAGTTCCCTTGATCTGTGTGTCCACTATGTGATTAGTGGATGATTGTTCCATGCAGTCAGGGTTGAGCTCTATTGGTGTTAGTTATTCTGCAATATCTGAGGTATCTAATAATTGTTCAAAATATGGTCGAAGGAGGTCCACATTGAACACTGGGTGCAAGCCAAGGAAGGGTGGAGTGTTGAGCTCAAAATCATTGCTACCCACAACCTTGGTGATAGTGTAAGGCCCATAGCGAAGTGGAAAGATCTTCTAATGGGGCCCTGTGAGACATTACTTATGAAAATGTAACCAGACTTTGTCGCCAACCTGGAACTGGTGTGGTACCCTATGTTTATCATGGCATTTCTTGTACTTATAATTGGATTTCTGCAAAATCTCCTAGACCTGTTGGCAGATGTGCTAAATCTTCTCAATGAATCTGGTGGCTTTTTCAGTCTTAGACTGCACACGGGAAGATTTTGTCTATGTGGTGACAAGAGGTATTGCAACATTAATGGGACCTAAGGTTTGGAATCCCAGCCCCACCTAAAATGGGATATGGTCAGTGGAGCTATGGAGATCCCTGTTGTAACTGTCCTGAACATAAGGGAGTATCTCATCCCATGTACAATAATGCTTATATTTTTATATGCACTAGATGTTCACAATCTTCAGATTGACGACCTATGTTTGGCCATATGTTTGGGGGTGGAAAGCAGTGGATTTATTGAGCTTGGTGTTCAACAGTGACCAGAGACTCGACCAAAATGTGTTGAGGAACCTGTTGTCCCGGTCAGAGATGATGGTCTATGGTATACCAAAATGAACCCACACTCGTTCGAAGAAGAGCTTGGAATTATCCGTCGTTGTGATATTCTTCTTGTATTATCAATGACCACAAATACAAAGTCATTTCCTTCCTTGGTGGATGGAAGGCCAAACATGTAATCCATCGAGATGGATTCCCGAGGCTTCTCGGGAGTAGGAAGAGGGGTGTATAAGCCTTGCTTCTTGATGGATATCTTGGAAATGGCACAGGAAGTGAAAGAAATGATATACTTGTTGACGTCCTATCGAAGTTTTGGCCAATACAAATGTTTCTAAAGAATGTCCATAGTTTTCTCCATGCCAAAATGTCCTTCCATCTGAGTGTAGTGGGATTCCCATATCAACTTTGCACGCTTGCTTGTAGGAACACAAAGATGGCCCAAATAGAAGAATAGTTCGCCCTGAATGTGAAAATCAGTGACAGTCACACCTGTACCCAATATCTTATAGGTGGTGGCAAATTCAAGATATTTTTAATAAAGTTGGGGCCACTCAGATGCCTCATGTCCATAGGAATGGAGAACCATGGTGAGTGCAACCAAAGGAGGTCGACTGAGGTAGTTAGCGACATGATTTGAGATCCCTGTCTTATACTTAATGTTGATATGGAACCGCTGTAGGTAGGTGTAACACTTTTGATGGCAGTCGTTCTACAATTTCTCATGTGTCTGTATGAATTGCAGAGGCTTGTGATCAATGTGGATGATCGTCTCCTTTCCTAGAATGTAATGTTTCCATTGACGATAGGATTGTACATTGGAATACATTTCCTTGTCATAGGTGGGGTATTTTCGGACAATATCTAAGAGTGTCTCACTACGGTATGCAACCGAATGATTGTGTTGAGTGAGAACTATGCCTAGAGCATAGTGAGATGCATCAGTCTCAATCTTGAACGATTGTTGCAGATCGGGAAAGGAGATTATTGGATTTGAGCACAAGTGATGCTTCAAATCATCGAATGCTCATTATTGTTACTCCCCCCACATGAAATTTTCCCTGCCACTGCCCCGGGTCACCTGGTTGAGGGCCCATGCAATATGGGAGAATCCCAACATGAATCTTCATTAGAAGTTGGCCAGTCCTAAGAATATCTGAAGCTCGGTTAGTGTGGTCGAGGTTGGCCAGTCACAGATGACTTGGATCTTATCTAAACCAACATGTACCCCATGCTCATCAACAATGTAGCCCAAGTATTGGACCTTGTTCATGGAAAAAGAGAATTTTTCCAAGTTGTCATATAGCTTGTGTTGCCATAGAGTGCTCAAAACCTATTGAATATGCCACATGTGCTCCTTCCAATTTCTGCTGAAGATGAGGATGCCATCCAAATATACCACCACAAAGGAGTTCGTGAAGGGTCTCAATAAATCATCCATAAACCTCATGAAAGTGTTTAGTGCATTTTTTAAGCCAAATGGCATGACCAACCATTCAAAGAGACCTTCTTTAGATTTGAAGGTTGTCTTCCATACATCAGTTGGTTCGATGGGAGCGTGGTGGTAGCCAGAATTTAGGTCAATATTGCTGAAATTTTTTTCCCCCTTGAGTTGGTTTAGAAGGTCATAAATCCTGGGAATCGGGTACTGGTTCTTGATTGTGATTTTGTTTAAGGTTTTGTAATCAATGCAGAGCCACCAAGTCCCATTCTTCTTCTGCACTCGTACAATCAGGCTTCACAAGGGGAGTAGTTGGGTTTGATGTGCCCATTTTGAATAAGCTCTTGGATCTAACGCCTGATTTTGTCATTTTCCATTAGTGAGCGATGATATAATGGTCCATTAGGTAGAGGTGCACCAAGGGTCAGATCAATTGGATGCTTGACTTGGTAGTGTGTTTGTACCCCGATGGGTGAGGAGAAGATGTCTCTTTATTATTCCACGATCCCATCCACTTTCTTTTGCTGCAAAGAGAGTATTTGTGTAGAGGCCACAGATGTGGTGGTGATCTTCTGCTTACTATGAGCCTAGATCACAAAGAAGACAAACTTCCTGGTTTTTGAAATGACCTTACTGCATTGCTTAGCAGAGATTAAATAAATAGTGGTAGGAGGTGCTACCTATGGTATCATGTACAACTGTCTACCCAAAGTAATAATAACACTAAGAGGTCTAGACTCATACACAACATGATGCTTCCACAAATATGGTTGTCCTAAAAGAACATCACAAACTTCAAGGGGAGAAATATCACACAATATCTCATCTTTGAAAGGCTTGATGTCATAGGGTAGATGACACTATTGGTTGACATGAAGATCTCTTCCTTGGAAAAGCTACCCAATGGTGTAGGGTTGTAGGTGCGATGTCATTGGCAGTTCGAGCTGCTTGATGACCTCTTCTAAATCAAGTTCTTCTGACTGCCACTATCGACAATGAAATGAAGCAAAGCCCCCTTTACCCACATCTGCGAGTGAAAGAGTTGCTCCCCTTCCTCTAGTTATTTTGGTTCGCTTAGTCGTACTTTGGTGGTAGCGACAATGGCACTGGGTTCAACATCGATAATATGCTTCCCTCCTTGAGGATTTGATTCAGAATTAGAATCGACCTCTGACTTGGAAGCCTTTAGCTCAACCATGAATGACTATTGGGAGAGACGTTCCTTAGTGTTGTGCCAAGGAATTTTATGGTACTCACACCATTTTCCTGTGTCCTTCTTCATCTTCTCATTTACCTTCTTGTGTTATGACTTGGATTGGTTTTCCTAAGAGAGACCATCTTGGATTGGTCCCTTGCTATGTGGGTTGGGGCCGCCTTTTCCATGATTCAGTTGTGAGGAGTTTGCAGATACAAACTCTCACCTCTTCTACTTAAATTTATGCTCAATCTTGACAGCGTATCTATAAGCCGTGCCCAATGAGGCGATGCCGATAAAATCCATTTCTATTTGAATGTATGTATGCAAATAGTCGTGGTATTTGATTACCAGATGATGCTCATAGTATTTGATACCCAATTTGGTGTGTAGGGTATGGAAAATATTGGTGAAATATGGTATTGTTTGGTCCCTTTCTTGATGCAGGGTGGTCCATTTGGTGTACTAGTCCTCGTAGCTTCCAACATGGTAGTAATGTTCTTTAATGGCATATCATAATGAATCCCATGTAGGGGCCACCACAAATATTTCAGATTCATCTATGATCCTTTTCTCAGAGTAAGTATCCTACCAATCCTTAACATGGGGGACATCCTTGAGGAGTGCAAAAGTACTATTTTCCCTATCGAAAAAATTGTGGACAGAAAAATACCCTTCGAGAAGATCCAACCATTTATCTACAACATCCACATCCATCAATCCTTAAAATAATGGAATATAAAAATTTATGTGTACCTTGAAGGGTGTTGCATGGCCACTTGATGAAGATGCTTCTCTTGTGGGCAACCGTCGAAGGATCTATGCAAAGCTGTCCATCATTTCATTCCTTTGTCGCACGAGGGCTTCCTTGAGAAACATTTTAGTAGGATCTCATGCTCCATAATATTTATGTTCATCCCCCATAGTTTGTTGTCGGGATCAGTGTGGGTGATCTTGCAATGGCTCAATTGGTTCGAGTCCAAACTTATTGTACCCAGATCTTGTCGGGGACATGCACGAAGAAAAATAAATGAAGAGAAGATTTCTCTGATACCATTGATCCGAATTTAGGATTGGAATGAACTGATTAACATACTAAGTACAATAAACACAAATATATGAAGAATAACATAGATATCCAGTGAACAATATCTTCCATTGAATAAATGAAATAGACTAAAACTGTAAAACTGCAGAATTGAAACACTTACTCGAATGGTGGTAGCTATCTTTGAGAAGAGATGTGGATGCTATGCACATCCGTCTAAGAAGAATGATTACAATTAGGCTCTAGAGGTATTTTTGATATTACTCATGAATTCTAAAACCCCAGACATCCAGAAACCTAACTCGAGGAGGTGAAACGCCAAAAGTCATGTGGCCCCCTATGGGTAAGTTGGTACCTCAACTTCCTGGGGTCGTAACATTTTTATGCGACCTCTGTTTTAGGTGCGTGATATCCCGTTGGAAAGGTATTTCAAAAAACTACACATTACACCATTAAATGATGACTTCGTCTATAGTTTAACCGTGGCGAGCCAAAAAAACATTGTTTAGGGATCCAAAAATGGCCCAAGAAGTAGAAAAATATGTGCTGACAAGAAAACATACAAAATAATCCAGTTGGATTAGGTGAGAGGCCACCAGTATCCACATGGAATATGTGTAGGGCTTCGTCCAACCCCAAAAGTGTAGAACCCACAATTACAAAGAAGTACAAATGAACATGTTGAACAAAAAGTGAACAAGAGGAGTTAGTTGGAATAGGTGGGTGGCCACCAATATCCACCTAGGTCAAAAGAGCCTGAAGGTCCTTTGCTTATTAAGTAAAAAACAATATCTACAACATCTTCCAAGAACTATAAGGGAAAACCAGTGGGCAATCTCATACTCCTTGCATACTCCATGATTGTCTTGTTCATCCTTTCCGACACACCATTTTCTTGTGGTGTTCCTGGAACCGTATTCTCTCTACGAATCCCACGGTATGAACAATAATCATAAAAATTCTTACTAAAATATTCACCTCCATTGTTTGATATGAGACAATTCAACCTTTTTCATGTCTCATAGTCAACCAAATCTTTCCACTTCTTAAAAGTATCAACAACATCATATTTTTGTCGAATGTAATAAACTCGAGTTTTTCTAGTTGCATCATCAATAAATGTAACATAATAATGAGAGCCACCAAGAGATGATACCTGAGCTAGTCCCCATACATCTGTATGTACAAGATCTAACCTTTTAATCTTCTTTTTTTCTGTCTCTGAGAAATATGACTCTCTTTTGTTTTCCATAAACACAATGCTCACAGAAATCCAAATCAATTTGTTTAAGATTTGGAAAGAAATTTATTTTGTGAAGTATCTACATCCCATTCTCACTCATGTGTCCAATCCTATGATGCCATAGTGTTGTATCCACTCCTGTAGAATCTAAATATATAGAAGAGTTAGTATTATTAGTACATAAATACAATGTACCTACCTTCTCTCCTTTTTCTATCACTAGTGATCCTTTGGTGACCTTCCACACCTTATCTATAAATATAGATATACAACCTTCACTTACCAACTTGCCTGTTGAAATTAAATTTTTCCTTAGATATGGAACATGTCTTCCCTCTTTCAACAACCACTGGTTTCCATTCCTTTGCTTTATTTTTACCTTTCCCGTTCCAACAATTTTTCATGGTGCATCATCACCCAAATGAACCTGTCCAAAATCACCTTGAACATAATCTAGAAAATGTTTCCTATGCGGTGTGGCATGAAATGAAGCCCCTGAATCTACCACCCAAGACTCAAAAACATTATTTATAGAAAGAATCAAAGCATCTTGTAACACATCACCTGTTACATTTACTTCCTAATTTTTCTCCTACTGTCCATGTCTTTGTTTCTTTGGAGCTCTACATTCTTTCTTCAGATGTCCTTTCTTCCCACAATTCCAACATTCTATCTTTCCCAATATGAATTTGGATCTACCCTTCCTAGAATTCCCACGGTTCCCTAAGCCCTTTCCTCTATCCTTTTGTCTTCCCCTATTATCCATGTTTAATGAATTACTTGATGTCTCACCTGTGATTTTCCATCCCATTTCCATGCTAAGGATAACACTAACAACATCATCAAATTTTAAAGTGTTTGAACTAGAGACAGAATTAATTACATCCATGACCAAGCCATTCCAACTTTCTGGCAATGAGCACAAGATTAGAAGATCCCTAACCTCATCATCAAAGTCCACTTTTATAGAACTTAGCTGATTAGTAACTGTATTAAATTCATTTAAATGATCTACAACAGACCCACCTTCTAACATCTTCATATTAAATAATCTCTTCATTAGAAATACCTTATTGGACACCGATGGTTTTTCATATAATTTATCCAATTCATCCATCAACTCATTCATTGTATTTTCTTTTGAAATATTGAAATCCATCAACGCTGGCAAGCTCAACCATATCGTTCCTAGTGCCTTTCTGTCAATAACCTCCCATTCTTCATCCTTCATGGGTGTCGACTTCATTTCTATTCCACCCAATGGTAGGAATAAATACTTATGATATAAATAATATTCCATATGCATCTTCCATAACTGGTAGTTTTGGCTATTAAATTTCTCAACCCTAAACTTTCCATCTTCCATCATTGCTCCCACTTGAACCACGAACCCTCTTTTCCCGTGAGTTACCTTTCTCTCTCATACCGGTTGTTAGAAAAACAGGACCACAGAGTAACAAAATAAAAACAAATGTGGAAATAAAACACAAAAGATACACAATACAATAGAGACATAGATATACATGGTTCACCTAGTGTGGGATACTTCCACGTGAGAAATTGAAATGTCCTTCCTTTTTATTATCCAATAAATGAGGGGATACAACCTACAACACCCCCCCTATAAATTTATCTTCTTTCTCTCACAGTATCCTCTCTGAGAATATAATATTTGCAATAATGCATAGCCTCAATATAGTTCCCTCATAAAATAGGGTTGCCTTTTAGGGAAAATAACCCTAACATAACTTCTATCGTCGGATCTGTGACCTTATAATGAACGATCCATATTTACTATGAAATTACAATGTACATTTACAAGGAAATGTTTACTTCGGGGGTCCATAGGGGGGAAATCCCCCCTACAACCCCCCGCGTGGAGGGGTACATAGTATTCCAGGGTGTACAATATTCATGGGGTATAAACACGGCTGAAAAAAAAGACCTTTGAATTAGGAAGATAATCAGGCTCCACAACCAATAGAAAAATAATGTCAAAAACAAAGATATAGAGAGGAATTCTAAAAAATGGAGGCTTTTATCAATTTTCAAACTGAACCACTAGGTTTGTCATACCGAACCTAAATATGAGAAAACCAAGTCAGTAAACATGTACACTAGATTTATCACTCCTACCCAAAAAAAATTTAATTCAAAAGAATGTGCACACATTCCTAAAGTGTTCGCATTCCTAAAGCATGCACATGTTGTTAAAACACACACACGTTATTAGGAGAAGGAACATGCAGACATTTTAGTTACAATAAATAAGTCTCTCTCTCTCTCTCTATGTTTCTCTCTCCCCCTCTATGCTTCTCTCTCAATTTGACCTCTATCTCCCTATCTCTCTCACCCTCTCCCCCCCCCACTTTCCATCTCCCTCTTTCTCTCTCTCTCTCTCTCTTTCTCTTCCCCCTCTTCCCCTCTTTCATTGTCTCTCACTTCGCCCCTCTCTCTCTTTCTCTTCCCCCTCTTTCATTGTCTCTCACTTCCCCTCTCTCTCTCAATATCCCCCATTCCCCCCTCCTTTTCTCTCTCTTTACTCCACTCATTCTCTTTATCTTATTTCCATGTTCCTCCCTCTCCCACCCTCT
>ML777090.1:446664-502961 GCA_009831015.1 Picea engelmannii
CTAGCCATCCCATCCTGTAGTGTTGCTCCTCCCAATTCCAATGAGCTATTACACTGAGAGGTTCCTCCAAGTAATGTGTCCAAAATGACCTCTTCAGTGAATTCCATTGACTTATAGCTCAAAATAGTCAAAATCATGGAAATTGTTAGAATGCAACGAAACCAAAGCCAACCCGTGCGGAATGGTTCATAATGATAGAATATGATCATAAATGCAAGATGGACCCCACAATGCCTCTCAAATACCCATGTACTCTCTCTAGCACCCATCTGGCTACTTTGGTCATCATAAATCTCTGCCATGTGATAATGTCCCAAAGTGGGGACATTATAGTCCTCCTTACTAGAAAATTGCTTGTCCTCAAGCAATACCCAGATCCCCTAAAGTAAAATACCAGGATCCCATGTCCAGCTATGGGATACATAGTATAACCCATCCAACGATGAACAATAACACACTCCACCCCCTAGATCCCATATCAAGAAGTGAACTGCAATACTCTGTGAAGAACAGTCCTGGAAGATATCAACCCTGTGAACCTCCTGCACCTGACCCATGGCCTCATCTCGGAATGAGTCCATCCTCCAAATATCTACCAAGATCCACACAGTCTCCATCAAATGCACATGATGATGCCATAATGAGGTACTGCAAGATCTCCGTGAGTCACCCTCAAGCGCTGTGCTAAATGGAAAGTTAGAATAACTTTCCCCTGTAATGGTCCACTCTCCCTTCTCGATCAATGAACTTCTCAATCCTGCAATCCCTGGGTCCCATGCTAACCTCTGTCGACGATCCTCCTACTGACACTGCACTACTCTGTCCACGACTATCTGTCCCCTGCATACATAAAGGATCCTCCTCACCAGAATCCTCAAGTTAAAATACCTGTGACCACCGAACCTGCTGCCTAGAAATTGTATTGGCATAAACAACTCTGTAGAAGAAGTACCTGTCCAAACGTCTCCATGCCCTATCATGATGATCAAGAGGAAGAAAAGGTCTTGCCCCATAGGAAAAGTACTTGCCGACCCACTCCAAACCAACCCAAGGTGGAGTGTGTGTCTCTCTCGCACCACCTAGGTCGTCATGTAGTGAAACATCTTGCTAACCAAGTGAACTCCTGGATCCCATGGAAAACTTGGAAGTTTATCACTTCTAGTCTCCACTAGCTGCTCCTGTGCTGGGATGATCACTGTATGAAGCCCACTGCACTCATCTGTCATCACCAGGTCTATGATGCTCACCATCACACATGAAGTCTCAACTGTTTCTCTAACATGGTCCACCTCTGACCTATTGTATGTCGTAAAAGTACTCCTTTCATATAGTCTCAGCCTACTCACTCTCCATGCTCCCAGCCATGGCCTATCCCTCCTCATGCTACTGTCTATGATAAAAGTGTCAAGATAGGCTAATAGAAACATCTGTAGATGACTGTAGGACTGGGAGGTGTCACATGCTTTGGTCAATCCCAATGATTCGACCAGAAGCTCGTCCATCGGTATCCATGAAAGATGCTCTCATGTGGTCATCATTGAGTCCCAACCATCCAGTACAACCAAAAGTAACCCCTCTGACTGCTGGTCAACCAACCTCCATCTCTCATCTACCATGCAACTACTGAAATGGTGAAGGTGATCTCCCACAACTATGTGCTGCTGTAGAGGAGTGACATCTACATACTCCCCTGAGTGTGTCTCCTCCCTGTAAGGTACTATACCCCTCTGAATGCCACCATACACCCCAGCATCTCTCTGTGAGCTATCACTGATCACGGTATGCTCCGGCATACTCATGTCATCTCCCACAAACTCATGCTGCATCACAGATCCTGGGTGTACAGCTGGATCAATCTCTATATGGAGATCCCAAGACACAAATGGAAGTGTCCCCCATCGACTGGTGCTCCTCTGCTAGATCATCAACATCCTCTGTCAATGTGACTGATTGATACATCTAACTATCCACTAAGATATATGAAGTGGATCTCTGACGAATCTCCCCAAGAGACCCATATGATATAGAGTCTAATTCTTGAAGGGCGGTCTGTGTGCCTCTCAAGAATCCTCGAGTGATCTCCAACTTCCGAGTGAGTCGGTCTACCTCCAACTCCTACCCCCTCAGGGCCCTATGATACAACTTGCCAATCCCCAGTAGGTAGTCTCTGTTTGTCAACAACTGCTGGTAGTCAGTCCTCATCATAGACATTCTCTCCCGGAGAGTGTGAAAATCATCCATGGAAAATCCTCCATCTGAGCTACCCTATGCCACTAATTCTCTCCAACCATAATCTGCCATCACTGCATGCATGTCATCAATATTTCTAGTGGCTGCCCTGATCATATCCTCACTAACTCCCAACTGCGCTGCTAAGTGGTGTGACTCCTGATCATAGTCATGCTGGGGTACCCCCTCATGCCTCTCGCTGCTAGTGCCATCACTAACAACACTCTCTGCAGAAGAAAAAGTGATGAACTACCTGTTGTCTACTATGCCACTAGGTACTCCTGTATGCCACTGCATCCCATCACTAGATGCCATCTTCCCCTGACTCACACTGTATCATGTATGAGCAGCTATATCCTCCTGTGCACTCAACCTGCTACTATCATCTATGCCTAGATCCCATATAGTTGTATCCAGACACGTGCTATCGTCATCCTAACTACCAAAGAGTGCATCCTCATCCATGCAATTTGATCTTGGAAGTAAGTGCTCCATCCACCTGTCAACCTCTGCCATCTTCTCAACCATTGGAGTCTCCAATAGTTGTGACTCCATCTCCTCTGACTGACCTGTATGTGTGGGGTCAATTGCATGTACTTCCTGTACCTCCTCCTGGATTTGTGGGTCTACCTGTCCATGGTGTGCATCCCTCACACTAGGCTCATCCATAATACCTGATGTGCCACTGATATCCTCATCTAACGTGGCTATCATGGGTGTCTTAATAGGTGTCAAATGTGTCATGGCCCCCATAGGAAGCTCATCATCTCTAGGTGCTAACACGTGTGACTCCTCACTAGTGTCACCACTCTGTTGAGGCGTAAGGTCATCAATGGTATGTGACGTGTCTACTGAGACACTGGGGCTATCGTCCTGCCCATCCAACTGCCTATCCACTACACAAGGTTCATCATCCTCCTCAAGTGTGCAAGCATCACTAGCCTCTGTGATAGAGTCATCATCACTATCTTCTGAGGTAGAGTAACTATCACTAGCCTCTATGCAAGAGTCACTGTCATCATCCGACTGCTCTAGATAAGAATCAATCGATCCATCCTCACATGCCTCATGCTCACTGTCATAGTGCACCTCAATAATATGCTTCTTACCCTTACCCCTACACCTATGATCAGGTTCCCAAGGCATCTTGCAACTGTAGCAATGTTGTGTGCCCCTAATGGGTGTGGGGTTTCTCCGTGCTTCCCTCCATCTAGCTACTCGGGCTCTGCCTTCCTCTGTTATGCTAGTCCAATATGTTACCTCATCTTCGCTCCAACTAGGATTTTTCATGGATATAAAATTTTGGAGTGTTATTAGAGGCCCAAGTCTCTCACAAAGTGCATGATATTCTTTTTCACAACTTAGAGCTATTCCACAAAAATCTATAGACCCCATCTTCCCTTATGGAATATCCCTTAGGCTGGCAGGAGTCTAAGCTCTGATACCACTGTAATGATCCCAAGCCATTATGCAAGGATCATCACTATTTTGGTGTCCTTTTAAAACTTTTTCCTGGTTGTGGTATTTCATCAAACACTTTTCTGATCTACCTTTTAGATGTGTTTATATGTGTGTATGCAGAAAATAACATAAAGAGATAACCACAGAACATACCTCAACCATATGCAATAAAATAGACAAGCCAAAACATCTCAATTCTTATTTATTCATAAAATAGAGAAACCTGCTACAATGAAGATGCCGATCTGGAATGCTCAACAGATGGCCAAGAAGATAGACAATAGATAAGAACTGCTACAAAATGCTCCCGCTAATACAAAAGATGCCTCCAAAGGCTGAATAAGAAATTAAGATCAATACAAGTAGATCTGAATGCCAAACTCTCCAGCTGAAGAATGCCACGCTCCAATAGAAGGATGAAACCCTCAATAACTCGGCCCTGCTGCCAAAAGTGTCCAATCACCCTAATAAATATGCCAACTGATATATCGGGTGATGGTAAGAACAACCCAGGTAACCGAATCTCCAAGATCCCTCTCAATCTCTGTAGATCTGAAATCCCCCACTGAATGGTGTGCCCCACTAGATGACTGAAACCCTAGATAATTCGGCCCTGCTGCCAAATGTGTCCAATCAGCCTGATAAATATGCCAACTGATAGATTGGGTGATGGTAAGAAGAACCCAGGTGACCGAATCTCCAATATCCCTCTCAATCTCTGTACATCTGAAATCCTCCACTGAATGGTGCGCCCCACTAGATGACTGAAACTCTCCAGAAATATAGATCGATACATTGCAGGTCACTAGCTAAAGTCTCAGGGTCAGATATGAAGTGTAACCCCTCGAAATGGACTAGATCTGGATCTCAAAAACGCCCTCCTTCTCTTCAATTCTCCCCACTGCTCAAGAAATAATATGAGCCATAAAACTGTCTCAGAAAGAACTAGATCTGATGTCCAAGGCTCTGCAATGAAAAACCAAGTGATAGAATCATCAACGGCCCTACCAATCTCCTACAATGAATCTCTCTCCAAAGATGGTGCACCCCTCTTGCTGGAATCCCTCAACTGGTGCACCCTCTCTCTATCTGCACATGAAACTAATGTAGAATCCTCTTGCAACTGAGTAGATCTGGAACTAGAATGGTGTGGGAGAATATTGCATCTCCGAGACCAAGCTTGGGACAAGATAGGTGGAATCTTTCACCACCGAATCGTCCTCTAGGGTTTGTTATGTTAAAACCCTCAAAACCCCCAATATTGGGCTCACTAGCTAGAAGCTAGAAATCAAAATAATATCATACATGAATCCATGAGAAGAGGCCCTTGCCTTTCCTTTATACTTTTTGGCTCACCTTGTCCCTCCAAAGTGACTTTCATTTTATTAATATTTAATTAATTAATTAAATCACTTTAATTAATTAATTAACCTTTTTACCTTTGAAAATCTCCTTATCTCTCCTTGTGGCTTCCCTCGCCACTAAAAGTCACTTCTAGCCATCCCATACTGTAGTGTTGCTCCTCCCGATTCCAACGAGCTATTACACTGAGAGGTTCCTCCAAGTAATGTGCCCAAAATGACCTCTTCAGTGAATTCCATTGACTTATAGCTCAAAATAGTCAAAATCATGGAAATCGTCAGAATGCAACGAAACCAAAGCCAACCTGTGCAGAATGGCTCATAATAATAGAATATGATCATAAATGCAAGCTGGACTCCACAATGCCTCTCAAATACCCCTGTACTCGCTCTAGCACCCATCTGGCTACTCTGGTCATCATAAATCTCTGCCCTATGATAATGTCCCAAAGTGGGGACATTACATGGAGTCACAGCTAATGGAGACTCCCTTGGTTGAGCATATTGCAGAGGCTGACAGGTGGATGGAGCACTTACTTCCAGGATCAGATTTCATGGATGAGGATGCACTCTTTAGCAGTCAGGATGACCATAACACGAGTCTAGATACATCTATATGGGATCCAGGCGCAGATGATAGTAGCAGGTTGAGTGCACAAGAGGATACAGTTTCTCACACCGGATACAATATGATTCAAAGGGAGCTAGTAGTTGACGATGATGTGCAGTTACGTATGGACAGACCTAGTAGCAACGTAGACAGTGGGCAGTTGAGCACATTATCTTATGCATAGAGTGTCTTTGGGGACTCTAGAATTGACATTAGCAAGACTGATAGTGGTAGTGAGGGATCTGAGATGGCACCTCAGTATGACCATGATCAGGACTCACACCACTTAACAACACAATTGAGAGTTAGTGAGGCTATGATCAGAGCAACCACTAGACGTATTGATGACATGCATGAAGTGATGGAAGATTACTGTTGGAGAGCATTAGTGGCATAGGGTAGCTTAGATGGAGGATTTTCCATGGATGATTTTCAAACTTTCTGGGAGAGAGTATCGGTGATGAGGATTGACTACCAACAGTTGTTGACAGACAGGGATTATCTACTGAGGGTTGGTGAGATGTATCATGAGTCTCTGAGGGAGCAAGAGTTTGAGATGGACTGACTCACTCAGGAGTTGGAGAGCACTCGAGGATTCTTGAGAGGCACACAGATTGACCTTCAAGAATCAGAGTCTAGATCAGATGGATCTCTTGAGGAGATTCATCAGAGATCCACTTCATTTGTCTTAGTGGACACTCAGATGTATCAGTCAGTCATGTTGACAGAGGATGTTGATGATCTAGCAGAGGAGCACCAGTTGATGGGGGACACTTCCATTGGTGTATTGGGAGTGGTTGATCTCCATATAGAGATTGAGCCAGCCGTATGCCCAGGATCTGTGATGCAGCATGAGTTTACAGGAGATGATGGAAGTATGTTAGAGCATACAGTGATGGGGGATAGTTCACAAAGTCATTCTGAGATGTATGGTGACATTCAAAGGGGTATAGTGCCTTGCAGGGAGGAGACACACTTAGGGGAGTATGCCTATTTCACTCTTTTGCAGCATCCCATAGTTATGATTGAGCACCTTCACCAGATCAACAGTCGTATGAGGAGAGATAGACAGTGGTTGAGAGCATGGAGAGTGCCTAGGCCGAGGCCACTTGACATGAGTACCTCTACAACATCCAGCCGGGGAGAGAGGGATCGTCATAGGTAGCTAGTTGAGACTTGGTGTGTAAGAGAGAGCAGGATGGGGCAGGTGGCAACAGATGAACACATAGGGCTTCTGTCAGTGATTAGCCTCACACAGGAGAAATTAGAGGAGATTGGAAGTGATAAAATTCCAATTTTTCCATGGGACCCAGGAGTCCATTTTGTTATCACAATGTTCGTGCTGACCCAGGTTGCACCAGAGAGCCACACACTCCACCTTGGTTTGGGTTGGAGTGGGTCTGTAGGTACTTGTCCTATGGGACGAGACCTTTCTTTCCACTTGATCATCAGGATAGGGAATAGAGATGTTTGGACATGTACTTCTTATACAAAGATGCCCTTACAGATACAGTTTCTGGACAACAGGTCTGATGGTCACAGGTATTTCAGCTAGAGGACCCAGGAGAGGAGGGTTCAGGATGTATGCAGGGGGCAGATAATCATGGTCAGAGTAGTGCAGTGTTAGCATGAGGATCTTTGACAGAGGTTAGCATGGGACCCATGGATTGCAGGGATGGACATTTCATTGACTGACAGAGGCGAGTGGACCATTGCAGGGGAAAGTTGTTCTAACTTTCCTTTTAGCTTCAGTGTTGAGGGGAGCACAGTGCTTGAGGGTGTCTCATGGAGGTCTTGCAGTACCTCATTCTGGCATCAGCATGTGCAGTTGATGGAGGCTGTGTGGATCTTGGTAGAGATTGGGAGGATGGACTCATTTCGAGATGAGGCCATGTGTCAGGTACAAGAGACTCACATAGTTGGTGTATTTCAGGATTATGCATCCCAGGGGCTAGTAGTTCATGACTTGATCTGGGACCCAGGGGGTAGCATGTGTGATTGTTCATCTTTGGATGGATTCTACTATATATTCCACAGGTGGACATGGGATCCCGGCATTTTAGTTGAGTGGATTTGGCTATTGCTTGAGGACAAGCAATTTTGTAGCAGGGAGGATTGTAATGTCCCCACATTGGGACATCATCACAGGGCAGAGACTTATGATGACCAAAGTAGCCAGATGGATGTTATAGCGAGTACATGGGTATTTGAGAGATATTGTGGGGTCCAGTTGGAATTTATCATCATATTCCATCATTATGAGCAATTCTACACAAGTTGGCTGTGGTTTCGTTCCATTCCAACGATTTCCATGATTTTGACTATTTTGAGCTATAAGTTAATTAAAATCACTAAAGAGGTAATTTTGGGCACATTACTTGGAGGAACCTCTCAGTGTAATAGCTCATTGGAATTGGGAGGAGAAACACTACAGGATAGGATGGCTAGAAGTGACTTTCAGTGGCCAGGGAAGCCACAAGGAGAGATAAGGAGATTTTCAAAGGTAAAAAGGTTAATTAATTAATTAAAGTGATTTAATTAATTAATTAATTATTAATAAAATGAAAGCCACTTTGGAGGGACAAGGTGAGCCAAAAGTATAAAGGAAAGGCAAGGGCCTCTTCTCATTCATTCATGTATGTTTATCAGTTTGATATGTAGCCTTAGCTAGTGAGCCCATCTCTTGGGGGTTTTGAGGGTTTTGACTTAACAAACCCTAGAGGATGATTTGGTGGTGAAAGATTCCACCTAGCTTGTCCCAAAATTGGTCTTGGAGATGCAATACTCTCCCACACCATTCTAGTCAGATCTACACCAGTGCAGGAGGTTCGACACGACCACAGGCACAGGAAGAGGAATAGGGCACATCATTGGGGGTTTCCAGCAAGGAGGGCGCACCATCCTTGGAGAGAGATTTGTTGTAGGATATTGGCAGGGCTGTTGAGGATTCTATCACTTGGGTTTTCATTACAGGGCCTTGGACATCAGATCTAGTGCTTTCTGAGATAGTTTTATGGCTCAGATTATTTCTTGAGCACTGGGGCGAATTGAAGAGAAGGAGGACATTTTTGAGATCCAGATCTAGTCCGTTTGGAGGGGTTACACTTCAGATTTGACCCTAAGACTTCACCTAGTGACTTGCAGTGTCCTAATCTATATTTCTAAAGAGGTTCAGAGCATTTGGAGGCCTCCTTCAGCAAGGCCGAATTATCTAGGGCTTCAGTCACCAAGTGAGGCACACCATTTAGTGGGGGATTTCAGATCTACAGAGATTGAGAGGGATCTTGGAGATTCGAGCACTTGGGTTGTTCTTACCATCACTCGATCTATCAGTTGGCATATTTCTTAGGGTGATTGGACACTTTTGGCAGCAGGGCCGAGTTATTGAGGGTTTCAGCCTTCTATTGGAGTGTGGCATTCTTCAGCCGGAGAGTTTGGCATTCAGATCTTCTTGTATTGATCTTCATTTCTTATTCAGCCTTTGGAGGCATCTTTTGTATTAGCGAGATCATTTTGTAGCATCTCTTATCTATTGTGTATGTTCTTGGCTATCTGTTGAGCATTCTAGATCGACATCTTCATTGTAGTAGGTTTCTCTATTTTATGAATAAAGAAGAGTTGAGATGTTTTGGCTTGTCTATCTTATTGCATATGGTTGATGTATGTTCCATGGTTATCTCTTTTGTTATTTGCTTCATACACACATATAAACACATCTAAAAAGTAGATCAGCAAAGTGTTTGACGAAATACCACAACCAGGAAAAAGTTTTTAAAAGACACCAAGACAGTGATGATCCTTACATAATGGCATGGGATCATTACAATATATAGAAATATTCCATATGAAAAATTTAAATGAAAGTGGAGAGACACTATAACTTGCTAACTATAACATGCCAATTTCCAACAACCATTCTAGGCCAATGCTACTTCACTATGAACTGGATCTCTTTTATGACACCCCAAAAGTATGTGGTTGTTCAAAATGTAAAGGGTTGAAGGTGATATATTAGCATGTTACATTATCCCACTATTTTAATGACTGACTACCCAATGTTGTTGGTATGATACCTCCCATTGCTGTCAAGCATCCAAAAGGTGATATAGAAAATACATGTAGGAACCCTTGGATGGTATGCTCTTTTTTTCAAAAGTTGGAATCCAATCAATCGAATTTTTCTTGAAATTGGCCAATCTGTCTCCTTCTTTTGATTCAATTGAGATTTCTAGTGAGCCAAAGTACAATTTCAATACTATCCAAAACATCTCTACTAAGACATCCAAAAATTTGTATGAGATAAGAGAAACAATGTCCAAAAACACACCAAGGTTGGTTCAATTGTTGAGGGGTAGTGGTGACTCCTCTCTTCCTTTCCATCTAAAAAGTAAATACCAAACTTATTACCTTTATATGGAACTCGGTCATCTTCCTTTCCTATGCTCAATGTTGGGACCAAATTCTCATTTTTTGATAATAAACATGATTACCAATTCTAAAATAGATGTTGAAAAATCTTGTGTTGTTTATCGTTTCACATGTGTTCATTCGTTCCAAAAATTCAATAACATTTATGCCTTTTTGTGGTACTCTTATATCCAGTTTGATTACTTGAATATTATTAAATAAAAACATAGAGCTTCCATGTATGTTATGCAGATGAATTGTTATGCTTCTAGATAATTTTATAGGAATAAATTGTTATATATCTACGATTGTCCTTGCATTGATGGAAACATTTTAGGATTGTATAGTTAATAATTAATTGTAGGTTCTCGTTGATCAATGCAAATTCTTCATTTAAGGAACACTCCAATACAAAGATTTGTTTATACAAATGAAGGCATTGATATTTTTTTTTTATGCATGCAATATGTAGTATATCTCTTGGTGACAAGTTGATAAAATATAACGTTCATAGACCACCAACCACTTGTTAAAGATAGCTTGCACTGGGAGTACCTTTAGACATCCACTTGGAGCATAAGAAGAAGATAATTGATTTTATATATTTTTATTTTCAATGGAATTAATGTAAATTTATTACTTAATTCAACATCTGTTTTATAAAGTGATTGGTTGCATAATGTAACACCCTGTTTTCCCCCAATTATGTACTTATGCTTAATACTTCATCATTGTAATGGATGAAAATTGTAATTATGTCTTATGTTTAATGAAATTACCTACCAACTGACTGAAGGGGAAGCCTTGAAGTATTGGCCATGATACCATGAGTGGGAATTGGTGAAGGGGAACTAGGAATTTCCTTGTCTTGCCTAGAATCCCAAACTATTGGCTTGAACCATTTGTTGGATTTAGATTATAATTATTTTTATTTATGGTTCTTTATGGGTTATTCTGATTCTAACTTACTATCATAGATTGACCCTAGTTCATATTTGATGAGCTCCAAAAAAAATCCCTCTAAAACTATCGGCCCCTCTGGAAGAACAAAAGGCAACACAACACACAGAGTGTACTTCGTAGTCTCACCTAAGATAGCTCTATGGGTGGCTTCAATACTCAAGTGTTTGCAACTAGGGAATGAGTGGATATCTATGGTGGTACTCTGTAATCTTTATTCATTTGGTCTAACACCTAATCATAGCATTCATTCTATTCATGCATGTGGAATACTAGATCTAACTAGTTAATTCATTCATCTAACATTCATCCTTTAACAACAAATAAATACACATACATTCATCCATAAAACACAGTTGTTACCATGGTTCACCCCTACTGGGATACACCCACAAAGATATGTCTCTCAAGCTTATTATTATGGTTCAGTAATAGATCATGCCACGCGTGTTTACAATCTTAGATCTCACTCTCCTCAACAAGATCCTTGATCCCTACGAGGCTGACTAGATCACACCAGGCTCTACAGCTTGTGATCTAACCCTCAGGATTGATTCTCTCACTCCTTCCCTAGCTCACCAACTTACTGAGTAGTACAGTTCTTACAATTCTATGATTCACTTGTGTCTCTCTTCTCTTAGTTGACTCTCTTCTTTTGTCCTCTAAGTACTACCTATTTATATTCTTGGCCCATCATCCATTACAATACATTAGAAAAACCCTAACCCTAGCATCGTTAGGTATTCCTTGCATTATTTCCTCGCTTGCTATGCTTTTAGGTGCTTCTTTTCCTTCCAGCTGTCCTTTCCTCCTTGCATGAATATCCTCCAAAAATAACATTTCTTCCTGACTTGGCCTAAATCCAACAGGCCCCCAACACTAACATGTGGCTTGTCTAGATCCACCTAAACCTTGTGCACTTCTTCAATAGCTCTTGCGAGAGTCTAGAAATTCTATGTGAGTTCCTTTTCTTGTGTTTGAGCCTGCACAATATTTTATCTAAGTGCATCCACTACTTGTGTTGTAACCTCTTTGTTTATCATCTCTGTGCACTCTTCCTAAATTTGTGCCATGTTCTTCTTTGCCTTTTATGCTTGCACAATGACCTTCGTTGTTTTCTCATGGAGAGGTTCCATTTGATCTTCCCAATCCTTCTTCTGTGTTTGCACGACTATGATTTCTTCTTACAGATTATTCATATCCTGTACTCCTTTGAGGCACTCAATGATCTGCATCGTCTTCTACCTCTGCTTGAGGTCCTAGATAGCTGCGCTTATCTTCTCCTCTTCTTGATCCCACTGCTAGACCTGTTGATCCTCCTATGAATTTTTCCATACTTGTATTTCTCTATCGAACAAGTCGGTAATTGCACTGAATTGTTGTTCCATATCCTCCATCTTCCCTGTCCCTTCCTTCTTTCTCTACTCCTTTACCTCCAGGGGAGTGGTAGGGATGAGTTTTTCTCGAAGGTTTTCGATATGCTACTTGTATTGATCGATTGTTTACACAATATGATCAATATTCTGCATCGTCATGAACTCTATTGTTTGAGTGCTCTTTGGAATTTTGTCGTAGGATACAACCAATCCATTCTCGAGCCTATCCACATGATCATTCTCATCCTTGGTATGGATCTTAACCTTCTCTAGCACCAACTCCAATGTTTCTCTTTTGTCCTTCGCCTACTGTAGTTTTGATGCATTTGTGCATGTGCGTGACTGTACCTCCTGCACAACGTTGAATTACATTTTATACAATTCCTTGGTTAGTATTTGCATCATTACCAACTGTATTTTTGTTAGATATTTCAATGGTGTATGACCTACAATTTCATCCATGTGCAGCATGCTAGGTGTAACGTGAAAAGTCAATATCGCATGTGCCATCATTTGGATCGTATCCTGCTCACTTGGCATAGCCTTGGTTCCTACCTGTGATGTTGTGGGGACTAACTCTATTTCCACGTGGCCTAATAGGTTACCCATGACACACACCCCTTATGGAATGCGCAGTAATACTATGGTTATGGAAGCCCACCTGCGCGATGATCTTGCTACTATCTTCTTTCCCTTCCATTGTGGTGGTTAAGTTGAGGTTCCAACCTCCATTGTTCTCTCTTATTCATACTCCTCTACTCGTCCAGTGACATATTCTACTATGCCCTCCTGTGGCTTCTCCAATGCTTTGGAGTTGCTTCAAGGTCATCTATAGTCTTGGCTTGATGCTCCTAGCTTGGGTGGTGCCATAGTGGCAAATTTGTTCTCCGTCGAGCTTAGTTGGCTCTATAACATCTACAACTTTCTCTTAGCTCCGTATACTCTATCGTTCTGTGATTTTCTTAATTTCACAATAACCATTCTGCTCCCCCCATGCTTTATTTATATTAGAATTGTGTGAAGCTTCTTAGAGACATTACCCAAATTGTGTTATAATTGAACTGGTGCTTCCTGTGTACTTTTCATTGAATTCCCTTGACGTCTCTAGTTGGCATGATTAATGCGGTGTCTCGTCAATCATTCTTGGCATTCAATTTTGATAGCCACCATTAGTTGGGGCCTGTGTTTCGTACCCGCCATTTCAACTATTTCTTCCTTTTAGTGACTGTTGGTCTTTTCACCGCCCCACTCACGTTTTCGAGTACGTGTGAGAATTCTCTTTTCGGCGCGCTACCCATTTGTTGCGATCTTTTGATGTCCAACACGGTAACCCCTCTGTTGTTGTGCTTATTGTTTTTTTTTTTCAAGTGCTAGGAGGTCGACTATCGTTATACAATTTCAGTTGAATCCCATTGATCATCCCTCTGAGTTGTGTTCCTCATAAGTCCTTCAATTTTAAAACTCCCCCATCTATTATAGTCTTTATCTCGTATGGTCCCAACTAACGCATTCTGAGTTTTCCCAGGTGTTGAAGAGATTTACTGTCGTATACCAATACTAGGTCTCCCTCCTCGAATTTTTTCCTCTTGATATGTCTATCATGCCAAGCTTTGTCCCTTGATTTCTATACTTATTGGTGAAACCCTTCTAGAATCATATCTTCTTCCATGACCATCAGTTGATTTATCCTTTGTTGTACTGCACCTCGCTCTATCATTTTTTTAATTGTTGTCACACGTAGTATAGGTACCAAAAAATCTAATGGAACCATTTCTTCTTGTACATACACCAACATGAATGGTGTCTGCTCTATCAATTTTTTGCATGTGGTCCTGTATGGCCACATTACTGCTAGTATCTTCAAGTCCCAATCGTCCCTATTAACGTTGCAGATCTTTGTCAATGCATTTTCAAGGATTTTATGAAAGGCTTCCACTGTTCCATTTTCTTGAGGATGATATGGTGCACTCTTTTGATGATAAACTTCAAACTCCTCAGTCATAGCGTTAATAGTGTTGTTAATGATGTGAGTTCCTTGTTCACTCATCAAAATCCTTGGGCATCTAGATCTAGTGATTGCGTGCTCAAACAAGAAGTGTGTTGTTGTCTCTATGCTGCAATCTTTTACTAGTGTTCCTTCTACCCATCTTGTCAAGTATTATGTTGTAGTAATAATGTACCTCACTCCTGATATATTTGCTAGTGGGTTAATTGGTCCCACAAAATCTATTGCCCATTTATCAAATACCTGCAAGGTTACTTTTGGTCTCAGGGGAATCTTGTCTCGTCTATTAGGTTTACCAACCCTTTGAAATACATCAGATCTCTGACATTAGTCCTTTAATTCTCTGTGAATAGTCGTCCACCATAGTCCTATGTGCAATACCTTATGTGTGGTAGAGTTTCCTATATAATGTCCTCCTACTATTCCCTCATGGGATTCTACTAAAATCCTAGGTCTCTCATGTTCTAGTACACATATTCACAAGATGTTGTCTTCACCCATATTGTATAAGTGTCATGTAATCAATTGATAGTCTGCAACCCTAACTACCATATTTTTCTTTTGCGCAGTGTTGAATTCTTGTGGAGCATTCTGTGTACTCAAGAATTGAATGATATCCACAAAATATTCATCAACTACTTGAACTGAAAATAACTATGAGTCGGGAAATGTTTCCTCTAGATTCATAGGTTCCTCCCCATTGGTGATCCTTGACAGGTGATTAGGTCTTTCATTCAAATTCCCTGGTTTGACTATCACTTCGAAGTCAAAATCTTGAAAAAACAATAACCATCTATAGATTCTCCCCCCCAACACTGGATTGTTGACGAGGTATTTGAGAGCAAAGTGGTCTATGAAGATATTGAAATTTTTTCCCAGTAAGTAATGTCTAAACTTCTAAAGCACATAGACCATAGATAAGCCTTCTCTCTCTATGGTATTGTAATTCTATTCCGATTCTGACATCTTTCTACTAGCAAATGCTATAGGGTGGTCCAATTCTCCTGCTCCTGGATGCACCAGAATAGCTCCAAGTGTTATAGCTAATAGATCTACATGCACGTGGAATGTATTTTCCCAATTTGGGAAACCCGTATCGATGCAGTTACCATATTCTCTTTCAAGGTGTCCAATCCGCGTTGACAGTCTTCATTCCATTGAAACTTGGTGTCTTTCCTTAACAATTTCTCCATTGGCACAATGATATTCTTATACCCTCTTATAAATTTCCTGTAGTATGTTGTGTGTCCCAATGTTTCTCTTAACTGACGGACTAATTTTGGTGGTGGTAGATTAACAATTACTGCAATATTGACAGGATCTAATAGCAAGCCTTGTTTGCATACTATATGGCCCAATAGTATCCAAAAGGGTGTTCCGAAGATGCACTTCTTGATGTTTAACGATATATGAAATTGCATGCATCTTTCTAACATCATCCTCAAGACCTCTACATGGTCTTTCAACATACTATAGACTGTCCAATCATCTAGATATACCTCTAGAAACTGGTGGATGAATTCTTTGAATGCAGTTATGACTACTTTGGAAAATATTGTTGGTACATTCTTTAGTCCAAATGGCATGACCGTGTACTGGTAGGATCCCCATTCTGTGACAAAAGTGCTCTTGTATCTATCTTCTGGAGCTATCTTGATCTGATAGTAGCCGAAGAATCCATCGGTGAATGAATAGGCTTCATGTCCTCCTACGTTCTCCAACACCTCATCTGTGAAAGGAGTAGGGAATGGGTCATGTAGGCATGCATAATTCAACTTCCTCGGGTCGACACATATCCTTATGCCCCCTTGTTTCTTTTTCTTAACTACCATCGGGCTTACCCATTCGAATTCCTCTACAGGTTCTATGATTCCATCCTCTAACATCCTATCGATTTCGGCTTTGTCTTTTTTCTTATATATAGGGTTTAGTCTATATGGTCATTGTCTGATTGGTCTTGCCTCAGCTCTAAGAAGTATCTTCATTTCACCTACCTGTCATGCTATGACTTTTATTTCTGTGAACTTTGTTGGGAACAAGTCATTGTAGTCACACAATAACTCTGTTATGCGTTCCACTTTTTTATCATCCTAGTAGTCTCCAATGCTGGCCATTTTGGGGTTCTTAGTTGTCCCAATGTTGAATTTATTCACCTTGATCAACACAACAAGTACTTCTGATTCCATAACTGGAACTTCCAATTCTCTCTCACCTTCCTCTTCCTCAATCTAAATTTTTCATGGATCATCTTCATCTGGTGCTTCTTCTTGCACATGGTAGCATGACAATAGTTATTTTACTATCTATCTATTTTATTGTTGTTCTTATTTCATGAGTTCAAATTCCATTCCTTTAAGGAATATCACCCCTATGATTCTTTTAAGTGTTGATTCTATGTTGGGGTTCTCATGCTCAAATGAGAAAGTGACTGTAAAGTTTTGTTATAATACTGTTGAGTTTGTAGTTCCTCTGCACAATTCCTAGTTTGTATACCAATTTGCTGGCATCCCTTCTAATGTGTGAACACAATGATGAGGCAATTCCTCCAGTGGTGTCATCCTCCATAACATTCTACACTTCTCCAAGTGTTATGTTGGTGCCCCCTGTGCATCATATTTCTCCAGCTAGTTACTTCCCTATTCTGCACCAAACCTTATGCATAGTAACCACTTACACTGATACCAATACTTAACTGTTTCTTTGTGTGCACCCCACCATCTTGCAGGTGTTTCCTTGAGTGATATATCCAGTGCCAAGAGCCTCTAATTATATAACACTTCATTTTCATAGTGTGTTAAGAATGCCTCTAAGTCATTCATGCCATGGAAGATGGGAGGTTTTCTTATCTCCGTACCTACCCATCTTGCTGCGTGGTCTATTCTTGCACATCTTCTTGTGGAGACTTCATGTAACCTATCTTTTCAGTTCTCTAAGACTATATCTAAGTCTGACACATATGACATGATACTTCTCCAAATGAGTACCCCATATGTAGTTGGGTTCACATAATATTCTTCTCGCATGTTTGTTCTGTACAACTGGTTAATTTCCTCGAGGTCTAAGCAACTAGGTTCTACAAACCTTTCCCCTTATGATGGATGCAATGGCGCAATGACTCTGTATTCTCCTGAATCAAATGTCATCTTCCTTGTCTTTAAGTTGATGATGACCTGATAGTCAAACACCCAATCCAAGCCAAACAATGTTGGATAAGGTGTTGTGCCATCCACTATCTCTATTACTTTGAAGTCGGCTTTAGTGCGCACTCCATCGAGGTCTACTGTCACCTCTTTAAGTCTTCCAATTTGCAAAACTTTGTGTTGATTCACTACTTTCAGCTAAAATGGTGAATATCCTAATGTGGGCTCTCCCATACATTACCATGTCTTATTGGGTAGCACATTCACTTAGGATACTAGATACAATATAATATCTCCCATTTTGAAATTTCCAATGTTTGTGTTCAGTCTAAATTCTCTGCTTGTTCTCCTCCTTGTATGTAGATGATTAACTGTTTTATGCTCTAGCTTTCCTTCTGCCTCTATGCTACATATTTCTATAATATTTTGTAATACTTTAACAGATGATGGATCATTTATTAGTTTCACAGAGGATTGCAAAAAACCTTTAATTTACCTACTTGTCCCAGGGGTTTTGCTTCTTTGGTGTGATCCAATGATGGTGGCATCTTGTACTCTGGTACTTCCTTATTTTGTTGCACAATTTATGTTGATGCAATGTATGGCTTCATGAGTTATTGTCTTCCTTGCTTGAATATATCCTTTTCTTTCTGCGCATCAAACTGCTTCCTTGGTTTGACATTATTCTTCCCCCATTAGTGTTGTGTTGGATCTCATTTTACTGCATTGTTTCCTATATTATCTCCTCCCCGCGTAACTATGTTGATGTTTTTTCCTTCATCCCTCACTTTTTCCAAAATCCACTGAACATTCTGATTGTTCTGATTTCTCTTCTTGTGGATATTCCCTAATAGTGTTGGACATTCTTCTATATCATGATCCAATGTGCGACATTACATACACGTCACGGGTGGAAGTGGACATTCTATTGCATAGTGTCATGGTTGTTGACAGTTGTGGAATACCACTGGTCATCTTCCTCTTCCAAAGCCTCTGCTTTATCTTCCTCCACCTCTATAGCCAAATCGATCTCCTCGTGGTGCATTTTACTAAGGCACCTGGTTATACTACGCGAGATTATAGTGTGGCTGCGTGGTATTGTAATGCATTTGGGTAGTGTTATATTTTTGTTGCATAGTGTTATATGGGGATGATACTTGTTTAAAATGTGGTGCAACTTTCCCAATCATCATTTTTTCTTGCACCCTGTAAGCATCTGATGTTCTTTCCCTCATCAAGTCCATGGTCCTTCAATCTTTTTCATCATGGATTACTGACTTGCAAAAGTCACAATATGACCTCTTAGGTATTGTCTAGTACTTCTGCATCATTGGATAGTGATATGGATCACGCCCATATTTCTTATAGATATCACACCATAGTCCTCCTATTGGAAATGGTTTTCGCATCCCTGTTGCCATGTACTGTGTGAATGTCAAACATTTGTTCTTATGGTGTTCTTCTGTCCTACATTTGGTACACCAATCGACTTTTATTTTGTTCCTACCTTTGTTCTAGTGTAGTTGGAATGTTAATTTATTCATATCCTCCTTCATCTCCTCTATGGATAGATATGTCATCTGATATTGGTTCTCTTCTAGTTGTAGGGATGTTTGTAAAGCTTTTGCCTATGTTTGAAACTTCTGCTATCACAACAGTTATTTCAAGTGTGGTAGCAGTGAGTTGATGAAAAAATGCATATGCTTCATATTTTTCATGACATACTTTAACTTTCCCTTAAATCATTTGAATCTCTGATCAATCTCCCAGTTTCTATCTAATCTATATCATCTCATTCATGTATTGATCCTATGAGATAGGCTTCTGGAATTCATTGATCAACAACTTCTTGATATCTCGAATCATTGTGGTTTTCCCTAGAAGACTATTTGCAACTAAACTCATGTACCAATCCAATGTGCAATATCTTAGCGTGATAGTTAACTGCACAAGTTTAGTTTCCTCATCTATGATCTATTTCACTTCCTAGATCTTTTCACAAATGAATAGGTGCTTCTTCAGGTCCTTTAATGCCTCTCCTTTGAATAATGGTGTAATACCCCAAGGACGAGCCCCAGTTATATCTATGTATTGTAAATATGTTTGGTAGGCTAGTGAGCCTAGAAATTGTAAGATGGTAAGATTATGTGCAAGTAGGCCGAAGAGATTAGGTGTTAAAGGCTAGGAGCTTGTTTTGTACATGAAATTATGCACTTTGTTAATATAAAAACATCGTTTTATGTAGACCAACCACGAATAAAGAGTGATGGGGGACTAAGTTTCCACAAGGTTGGGTAAGGGAGGGGGCTAAGTGTTAGGCTTAGGGTTTAAGCTATGGGGCTTACCTCTAAAGGGGATAATAATTTATTATTATTCCCTAAAAGGCTAAGGTGGAAAATTGATGAGTGTTGTCCCAAGTTCATGGGAAAGGAATGTATGCAAAATGGAGTGCATGCAGCTCCAGGAAGATAGGTGTTGACCTGGGCACATGCAATTAAAGATAAATAAGTCAATCATATTAGGGGTTAGCACACCCATTCTTCCATACTCCGCCTAACTTCACTGGAATCCTTCACGAGAACCCATTTTGTCTTTGCACTGGAACTCTGCATAGCCACGCACCTCTGAAAGTCAAATTCGTGAAGCTGACCTGCGTGATTCCTGAACCCAAGGAGAGCCCGTGGACTGACTTGCATCTTCTGTGAAGCCTGAACATCCTGTAATTCTATATGCTATGTGTTTTATAACTGTGGGATGTTGTGTCCATGCAGGCCCTTGGATGAGTGTGGCTTGCTCCTATCATTTGTTCCTTGTTGAGCCTTGTTGTTGTCCTCTTTGTGCAGGAACGAAGTTGAAGCAACAGGTTCTCAGGCCTATGCGCAACACTCTCTCTAGGTGAGGGAGGTGGTTGTGGTTGAAGAGGCAGGTTGTCAGGACTGTGGGAAGCTCTCTCCAAGTGAGAGAGTTTGTTGGGAAGTGTTTTTCTCGTAGAGAGAGTCTAGCACCAACTATGGAGCTCTTAGAATTCTAGTCCAGCCTGTTGCTGAAGCCCAAAGAAAGGGAGGTGAAGCATCCGATGGACTGTGTTATAGTGAAGGTGTATACTCCTAGGGTGGGACAAGAATGTGGGGAATGAGATTCTATTATTAGTGGGCATAATAAGTCTCATGGTGGAGAATCCTTCCTCATAAACTGTGTGTCTTCCTGTTGAATTTGCCTAGCCTAGGATTCCCTTTCCCGGTGGAGCTTAGTACCAGCTCTGGGGTGACCTATTGTTGAGAGTGATGAGCAGTGTGGTCTAAGGCTGGGAGGTTCATGGAAGGTCTGCACACATTTGGTGGTGTTAATCCATTTGAAAATATAAGTATTATTAATGTGATTAATTTTTATGTTATGCATGTTTGTGATGCTTGAATGTTATCATGTATTTCGTTGCATATATGAATTAATGTCTATTACATTTGAATCTATATGGTAGCATTAACTCTATTTCATGTGTTTTATTTCGATTAAAATGCACGCTAGATGTATGTGTGTATGTATTTCCGCGTGGTAGCATTGCCTGGCTTGTTGGTGGTTGGGGATGTTACAAATTGGTATTAGAGCCATGGTTACAACATTGAGCCTAAATGGGTTGGATAAGTGGTCATTGGACTTGAGGTTTTAGGCGGGAATTATGTCTGGAGGGACTAATTTCAGATCTCAGAACCTTCCCGAGTGCCAAGAAGTTACCTTGGCTGTGTTACGAAGCTCAGAAGGAGTAGCGGTATCGTAAAACCACGGCAAAAGTGGTATTGGGCCATAGAGTAATGTGGTCGTAGGATATTTTTGGAAGGAAGGGAAACCCTTTTACGACCACCAGATCTAAAGAAGGTGCAAGAGGGTTATCCTGGAAGCCTTTCAGAGTTTGGAAATCGAGAGAAGCAGGGTGTGCTGAGGTACAAAATTCTGAATTCCGAAGCTCCGAGGTCCCAGAAGATATATACACTGTAGATATGAGGGGAGAGCTTGACCATTAGATCTTGAGAATTTGTGCATGGGTTAGTCGGGAGAACCCTTTGGAATTCACAAAATCGAAAGATTGAAAGTGAAGAGAGGTGAACACCTCCGAAGCAAGGAATTGTGAGGTGGATCTAAACCATTGGTTGCGGGAGAGATAAGGATCGTTGATTATCCAGGGACAGTCTAGAACTATGGAAATAAGGAGAAGGGGAATGTGCTAATGCACAAACTTCCAAAGCCTGAAGTTTCAAAGTGAAAGTGTAGATGTGGTGGGTCCGGATGACATCACCTGGGGTGATGTGGATATTCGTAAGTGTACCACGTGACATCACCTTAGTTGGTGATAATTGTACTATGTGGGCCAGGAGGATAGAGAATATAGAAGTTCAGAAGTCATGAGATTGGAAGGAAACAAGTGTGAAAGCTCCTAGAACCTGAAGTTCCAAAGCTCCGAAGTCCTGAAGCTTCAATGAAAAAAATTTTCCACAATGAGTTTCAACCACTGGATGTTGGGTAGATGTGGACCATTGATCCACCCTACTTCATGAGTTCATTAATTCAGAACTCCGAGAGTCTGTTGTGATGTATTATGAAGAATTCAAAACCTGAAGTCCTAATTAAGTGCCTATTGATCTGGCTCTTGGTCAGAGCCCGTAGTCATAGGGGTTGGGGCTAAGAGAAAAGGGCTAAGGCTTGAAATTGTTTTAGAGCCGATCAGAACTCAAAACATTCATGAAATATGAACATTTCTTAAAACAGATTTGGTTTATGAATTTTGTGGGATTTATTAAGGAATGATGATCTCAAAAATTTCGGTTGACTGCACGTTGTGTTTTCATAGTTCAACGAGTGTTAGGACCAAAGAGAATTGACACTGAGTGATCCTTCAGGATTTTTCGAAATGACTTATGGATGAGTTTTTATTTGCATGCTTTTATTAACCATTGGGAAACTTAATGAAAGAGCGAGAAAACAGAATGAATTATACAGCCATAAACATAATTGCAGATCTGAAATGCAATGAAAAATAGCAAACCATAATGCATAGGTTCATAACGGAGTTCGGCACAACTTTGCCTACGTCTCCGGGCCTTTTCTCTGTGAGGGAGGCTTCTTTATTTCTGTTCGAAATCTTAATAGTAAATCTTTACAATGTCGAATGGCTTCTAGACTGATCTGGTCATGTTCGCCCAGATCTCTAGAATCTTGTACAACTTACGGCACCTGAAACGGATGTCTCGAGCTCTCAAAAATCGTCCAACAGCATCTCCTCCTCAACAACTTCCCTGCCTCAAACTGGCTTAGACCTGGCTTTGCCTCAGCATCTCTGCTCTCCAAAACCGTCCAAAAGCTGTCCAAAAGCTTACCCCTTGGCCTCAAAATGGCCTTGGTTAAATAGTGGGAAATTTGGTTGCTCATCCCCAACTTCCTCCCAAAAATTAGGCTCTAAAAAAGCCCAATAACCCCCAATTACATTAAAAATGGGTTTAATTACATTAAAAATCATAAATTTGGTTAAAAAAACCACTTTGAAAACTATAATATAGTTTTATAACGGGCTAAGCCCCTTCTCCTGGGCGCGCGCCCCCTTTAAAAGTTCATATGAGCACCATAGGGCCAAGCGCTAGCCCTACGGGCTAAGTGTTGGCCCCCTTTGCATGCTCTAGCTCTCGGTTATATTAACGCTGCCATGCCTGTGGCTTAACCAACTTACAACTGCCCCGCATGCACCATTGTGGGCACATGTTAATAAAACTACGGTTATTTGTTGTAAACCCGTGCTCCATTTCATTAAAACGACGGTCATATAACAACACGCGACCAAGGGCTGGGGCTAGGCCCCGGCCCGGTCATGGTCCAACCACAACAATATTCCAATTTAAATATATATCACAACATACTTATAACAAAGAATAAAGTGTGGGCTAGCGGTCGTAGGCTCGTTGCAAAAACGCTGGTAGTGGAGGAGGTCCGGGGTTCAAATCCCCCGGGCCACAATTTTTTTTTACATATCCCTCATTGGCTAAACCCGAGGTGCCACGTGGCAGCCGTTGATTGGGCCATGTGGCACCTTACCATTCGCCCAAATGATGCCACGTGTCAATCGATGATTCATCCACGTCACCTGCCACGTCAGTGCACCGTACTGCCACGTCATCCACCACGTAATCCTGCCACGTCATCTGCCATACGATGCTGACATCATCCTGTGCCATGTGTCACCCTTCTAGTGGTGACACATGTCACCTTGGGATTGGTCCAACCGTAAGCCCAAAACGCCAAATCAGCCTGACACATGTCACGCTCTGGAGCCGCCACGTGTCCTGTACGGAACCTGCCACGTGTCGTCATATGGACCTGCCACATGTCATCCCCTGGTGCTGCCACATCACCTATATGGACCTGCCATGTGTCCTATACAGACTGACATGTGTCCTGTACAGACTGTATGGATAGGTACAGTCAACATCCAAAAATTTTCCCTGTTTGGCTTGGCGGACATAATGTGATATCTTCTTCATACAAAATCCGTTTGACATAAAAATTATACCACCAGAATCAGGAAGATGAGGCAGACACAATGGTGTTTGTTTCGTCGGATTCCAAGCACTTTCATTTTTGAGCATTTTTCAAGCCCTGATAGCCTTCTGAATCTGATTTCGGATCACACCTCCCAACAATAAGACCTTTTGGTCCCCAAAAGGTTACTGACCACTTGACAAGCTCGGGATAGGCCACCCGGCATTCTCTTTGTCTCTGAAAGATGATTACATCAAGGGAAGAAAAATGCAATGAAGTTGAGACGTCCACTTCTGGCAGAACCAAGTGACTGCTTTCCTTCCTTCACGGTGTTCTTCTTGCTTTGCTGGTAATCCTTCCTCCTTCGTGGGTGCATGCAAAATCCTTTTTCCCTCATTTAGATGAAGCTCTGGATTAAGCTTCCAACAGCTAGCCTTTTGATGTCCACTCTTGTTGCAAAATGTACAACAAGTTTTCGGCATCCAGACCTGTTGAACCTTCTCCTTCTTCCATTGTGGACTTGAGCCTTTATGTCGTGTTTCCTTCCTGGACGACATAGGTTTCCTGTACAAAGTTTGTCTCTTCCAACACTTGGCAACACAATGCTTAGGTGAAAGACAATAAGCACATGGATAAAGTTTCCACAAGTTCCGGTTTACTTGATTATTATTGTTATAATCAAAAGGAGAATTAACAAAAACATGACCATTATACCTTCCATGCTGATCTTCACCTTTCTTTGGAGACAACTTGCATTCACTACCGCAACCCTGAAGTGATGCGCCATTTCCCTTTGTGAAGTGTTCTTGCAATGTCTTAAGTTGGCCATTCAAAGCATCACTTGCTTCCAAAGTTTTGGAACCCATATTGGAAGACTCTCCAAGGTCCCCTCTTTCATATCCCAATCCTAAGTATCGAGGCCTTTCTTCAAACTCAATGGGATTTACAATTCTTTGACCTTGACGTCCAAGGCCCTTTCCTTTTTCATAACCCATCTTGGTTAATATTCTCAAACCTACACCTTTTGTGTGTTTTTCAAATTCACCAAAACCAACTTGATGAGAATGAGGAAAATTTGCTGAGAAACCTTCACTACATACCTCAGATATGTTGTCTGAAACAGATGTAGAAGGCACTTCCTTCAATGCTTCTTTTCCTTTGTTGTTCTTTGAAGCTTTCTCTTGAACCGTGCTCTTTCCTTCCAAGTAGTCTTCATACAACACCTTCACCATCTCGGCCATGGAAAACACCGAATCTCTGAACTTCTTCTCGTCTTCAGAAAGTCCTCCTGCAGATGCCATTTTCCTCCTTGAGATGTGTTCTTCCCTGGTTAACATGAAAAACTCAAATCCAAACGTCAACTAGCTCTGATACCTCTTGATCCGTCAAGATTTTTCGAAATGACTTATGGATGAGTTTTTATTTGCATGCTTTTATTAACCATTGGGAAAATTAATGAAAGAGCGAGAAAAAAGAATGAATTATATAGCCATAAACATAATTGCAGATCTGAAATGTAATGAAAAACAACAAACCATAATGCACAGGTTCATAACGAAGTTCGACACAACTTTGCCTACGTCTCTAGGCCTTTTCTCTGTGAGGGGGGCTTCTTTATTTCTGTTCGAAAGCTTAATAGTACATCTTTACAATGTTGAATGGCTTCTAGACTGATCTGGTCATGTTCGCCTAGATCTCTAGAATCTTGCACAACTTACGGCACCTGAAACGGATGTCCCGAGCTCTCAGAAATCATCCGACAACATCTCCTCCTCAACAGCTTCCCTGCCTCAAACTGGCTTAGACCTGGCTTTGCCTCAGCATCTCTGCTCTCCAAAACCGTCCAAAAGTTGTCCAAAAGCTTACCCCTTGGCCTCAAAATGGCCTTGGTTAAATAGTGGGAAAGTTGGTTGCTCATCCCCAACTTCCTCCCAAAAATTAGGCTCTAAAAAAGCCCAATAACCCCCAATTACATTAAAAATGGGTTTAATTACATTAAAAATCGTAAATTTGGTTAAAAAAACCACTTTGAAAACTATAATATAGTTTTATAATGGGCTAAGCCCCTTCTCCTAGGCGCGCACCCCCTTTAAAGGGTCATATGAGCACCATAGGGCCAAGCGCTAGCCCTACGGGCTAAGCGCTGGCCCCCTCTGCACGCTCTAGCCCTCGGTTATATTAACGCTGCCATGCCTGTGGCTTAACCAACTTACAACCACCCCGCGTGCACCATTGTGGTCACATGTTAATAAAACTACAGTTATGTGTTGTAAACCCGTGCTCCGTTTCATTAAAACGACGGTCATATAACAACACCCGACCAAGGGATGGGGCTAGGCCCCAACCCGGTCGCGGTCCAACCACAACAATATTCCAATTTAAATATATATCGCAACATACTTATAACAAAGAATAAAGTTTGGGCTAGCGGTCGTAGGCTCGTTGCAAAAACGCTGGCAGTGGAGGAGGTCCGGGGTTCGAATCCCCCGAGCCACAATTTTTTTTTACATAGCCCTCATTGGCTAAACCCGGGGTGGCACGTGGCAGCCGCTGATTGGGCCATGTGGCACCTTACCATTCACCCAAATGATGCCATGTGTCGATCGATGATTTTTCCACATCACCTGCCACGTCAGTGCACCGTATTTCCATGTCATCCGCCACGTAAGCCTGCCACATCATCTGTCGTATGATGCTGACATCATCCCATGCCATGTGTCACCCTTCTAGTGGTGACATGTGTCACCTCGGGATTGGTCCAACCGTACGCCCAAAACACCAAATCATCCTGACACGTGTCACGCTCTGGAGACACCACGTGTCCTGTACGAAACCTTCCATGTGTCGTCCCCTGGTGCTGCCACGTCACCTATACAGACCTGCCACGTGTCCTGTACGGACTAACACGTGTCCTATACGGACTGTACGGACAGGTACAATCAGCATCCAAAAATTTTCCCTGTCTGGCTTGGCGGACAGAATGCGATATCTTCTTTATACGGACTCCGTTTGACATAAAAATTATACCACCAGAATCAGGAAGACGAGATGGACGCAATGGTGTTGGTTTCATTGGATTCCGAGCACTTTCATTTTTGAGCATTTTTCAAGCCCTGATAGGCTTCTGAATCCGATTTCGGATCATTGAGTGAAGAGGAATGGAAGAGGCACAAAATGCTTCTAGCTCAAAGAATGAAGTTAAAGGGATGCATGTCCATTTGGGAGTAGAAGGCTCTAACTCCAATGGGCATGGAGAGGAGATAGATAAGGAAGGGTGTATGATGAAAATCATTGAAATATTGTAGAAAGATGCCCAAACTCATCAAGCAGACAAGAAGCTTATGAAAGCTAAAGAAAAATAGGGTGAATTCAACCTGAAGTTGATGTGGAGCCTGGAAAGGATCGAAAATAAGTTGGATAAGGAGGGTAATTCAAGAAAAAAAGGGAGTCATGGACCCCCTGAGAAGAAAAGAATATCGAGAAGTGTTAGCAGGCATCATCATCACTCCCCGAAACATTCCAATAAGGAAGAACACAGTAGTTCAAGCCCATCTCCTACCAGAAAACATAGGAGATTTGGAGTGGATGAACTAAAAGGAGAAATGAACAAGATTAAGCATCCTATGTTTGATGGAGAATACAAGAAGGAGGAAGATGTCGAAACATGGTTGCTTGGAATGAGGAAATATTTCCAACTACAGAATTATTCCTGTCATGTAGAAGGAAGAATTGCAGTGTATCAATTGAAAGGAAAGGCATCCATGTGGTGGGATCAACTTGTGCAGGTGCATCACATTAGAGAGAAAGATATTACTTGGAAATAATTCAAGAGGTATTTTGAAAATAAATACTTGACTAAAAGATACTATGACAGAAAGATGAAAGAGTTCTTTGAACTCAAGTTGGGCAGCATGTCCATTAATTTATATGAATGAAGGTTCTTGGAGTTGTTGAAGTATATTTTTTTCATCAAAGATGAGACTATCAAAATTAAAAGGTATCTAAGTGGACTACCACCTTCCATCAATGACAAGATCCAGTATGATGACCCTAAGACTATGGAAGAAACTATATGGAGATAAAAATGCTTGTATGAGTAGCAATATGAAAAGACTAATTTTGTGAAGGTTTGGGAAGACAAGAAGAATTTCAAAATGGATCAGAGGAAAAAGGAAACTAGACCACCATTTTTTAGAAAGACTCCTCAAGGACAACCATCTATTAGACAACACATGAAGGATGAAGTGGGTGGGCAAATGCCAAGACAACCACCTATGGAATGTTGGGGTTGTAAGGGAAACCATAGGTACAGAGATTTTGCCCCACATAAATGACAAATTGAGAGATGTCCACAATATTCAAGAGGCTAAAACAGTAGAGGACATGGGCAGTAGAATACCAAGAATCTATGCAGCCCTGGACAACAAGCAAGAAGAATATCAGTTGCACATGATTGAAGTGGAAGGTATGATCAATAACCATGCCTTTACTAATTTAATAGACTCAGGAGCTAGTCATAGTTATGTAGATCATAGAATGGTGGAAATTTTTCATTTACCAAGAAGCAAGCATGATAAATCTTGGATAGTGAAGTTGGCTACAAGAGCCAAGAGAAAGGTTGTTTAGCTGGTTATGTCATGTTCAGTGGACATGAATGGACTAAGTACTAAGGAAGACATAAATATCTTTCCTTTAGGTTATTATGATTGCCTAATTGGTATGTATTGGTTGAACCAGCACCATGCCAACTTAGATTGTCGTAACAAGGTATTCACTTGCCTCGATGAGGAAGGGAATTAGAGGATAGTCCAAGGAATTCCCAGAGCATTTGTTGTCAGGGAAATCTCAACAATGCAGTTAAAGAAGTGCTACAGGAAAGGCTGTCAATTATTTGCAGCTCATGTGGAGAAAGAATCTAAGGATGAGGTCTCAAATATCGAAGACCATGCGGTATTAAAGGAGTTTGAGGATTTATTATAGGAAGTACTAGGACTACCCCCAAAAAGATATATTGACTTCTCTATAAACCTGATGCCTGGAGAAGCTCCAGTGTCGAAAGCTCCTTATAGAATGAGTACACCAGAGATGAAACAACTGTTGTTGCATCTTGAATTTTTTTTGAAGAAGGGGTATATACACCCAAGTGTGTCACCTTGGGGAGCCCCAGTCCTATTTGTGAAGAAGAAGGATGGGACATTGAGATTGTGCATTGATTTCAGACAGTTAAACAAAGTAATTGTTAAGAACAAGTATCCTCTGTCACGGATCGATGGTCTCTTTGACTAGTTGAGGATGTTAAGATATTTTCAAAAATAGATCTTAGATTAGGATATCACCAAGTAAGAATAAAGGATGAAGACATCAGTGAGACCACCTTTCAGAACAAGGTATGGATACTATGAATTCACAATGGTACCATTTGGGTTGTCAAATGCACCTGTTGTTTTTATGTGTTTAATGAATGGTGTATTCAGGGACTATCTGGACAAGTTTGTCATAGTCTTTTTGGATGACATCCTGGTGTATTCCAAGTTAGAGGAAGAGAATGAACAACATCTAAAGATCGTGTTGCAAGTGTTAAGAGAGCACCATCTTTATGCCAAACTGAGCAAGTGCTCATTTTATCTAGAGCAAATCCATTACTCGGGGCATATCATTTCAAAGGATGGGATAGCTGTGGATCCTGAAAATATATAAGCCATCAGAGAATGGTCAACGCCTAAGAATGTGACAGAAGTCAAATCCTTTATGGGTATAGATGGCTATTATAGAAAGTTCATTGCAGGGTTCTCAAGGATTGCTCTCCCCATCATTTCCTTGCAAAGGAAGGAGAATAATTTTCAATGGACAAAATATTATGAGAAAAGATTCCAGCGATTGAAGCAACTGTTAACCAATGCTCCAATCCTAAGGATTGGAGATCCAAATAAAGACTTTGTAGTGTGTACAGATGCATGTAAAGAAGGACTGGGAGGATTCCTCAGCCATAATGGGTTTGTAATTTGTTATGAATCCATAAATTTGAAAGAGCATGAAAGGAAATATGCAAATCATGATTTAGAGTTGGCATCCATCATTCACTCTCTGAAGAAATGGAGGAATTACCTCATGGGAAAGAGGTTCAAAATGAGAATAGACCACAACGGTCTAAAATATTTGTTTGATCAACCAACTCTGAATGCTAGGAAAAATAGGTGGTTAGAGTTTCTTTGTGAATATGACTTTGATATCAAGCATATCAAAGGAAAAGAGAAGAAAGTGGATAATGCGCTCAACATGAGAGTGCATGAACTACATGCTACGACCATTAGCATGTACCAAACTGATATTAAAGGTAGAATTTTGGAAGCTGCAAATGCAGATTTGTAGTAGAAGGAATTGGTAGAAAGCTACAACAAGGTAAGATGCCACAGAAAGTGGAAAATTATAAATTGTAAACTGACGAAACACTTCTGTAGAAGAACAAAATTTACGTACCTGACATCCAAGAATTGAAACTTATGATTTTGAAATAAATGGATAATGTGCCTTATGTTGGGCACCCTGGATATCAGAAAACTGTGGTAGTAGTCAAGAGCCATTACTTTTGGCCAGGTATGAATAAGGAAATAGGAGAATACATCACCAGATCTATGGAATTCCATAAGGTCAAAGATGAGCATAGGCACCCAACAGAGTTGTTGTAGCCTTTACCCATTCCCAAGTGGAAGTGGGATTTAGTGACAATGAATTTCATCACATGATTTCCCAGGATCAGAAAGAATCATGATTCAATCATGGTGGTGGTGGAAAAGATTACGAAAGCTGTCCATTGTATTCCACTAAAGACTACACAGAAGGAAGCTAACGTTGTTGATATTTTTATGAGGGAAATACCATGATTTCATGATATTCCCAAGACAATTGTGTCTGAGAGGGACCAAAAATTTACCTCAAAGTTCTGGAAGGGGTTGGTCAAAGGATTAAGAACAAATCTGAACTTCAACACTACTTATCATCCTGAGTCTGATGGGCATACAAAGATGGTGAACCAAGTGATAGAAGATATGTTGAGGATGTATGTGATGGACAAACCATCTAAATGGGAAGACTACCCACACTTGGTAGAATTCACCTACAACAATGGGTATCAAGCATCATTGAAGATGAGCCCATTTGAAGCACTTTATGGTAGAAAGTCTAATACTCCAATAAGATGGGATAATCTAGTTAATAGAGCAGTGGTTGGGCTAGAGTTGCTCAAGGAAATGGAACAGAAAATGACAAAAAATAAGCAGAATTTAAAGGCTTCCCAAGACAGGCAGGAAATTTATGCTGATAAAAACATAACCCACAGAGAGTTTAAAGTGGGAGAGCATGTTTTCCTGAAAGTGAAAGCTAATAGAAGTTCCCCGAGGCTGGGAAACTGTTCGAATTTGGCAACTAGATTTTGTGGGCGATTTGAAATCCTAGAAAGGATTGGACCAGTTGCATATATTCTTTCATTACCTACATCCATGACTGTACATAATGTGTTTCATATTTCATTGCTTAAGAAATATATACCTGATGCTAATCATGTAATCGATTAGAATGTGATTTAGGTGGAGCAAGAATGATTCTTGCAAGTGCATCAGGTGCGCATATTGGACCGAAAAAGAAAGAAGCTCTGGAATCGAGCCACAGGGCTTGTAAAGGTCCACTGGACTTGGTACAGTCCCAAGGATACAACATGGGAGCATGAGGATTCTATGCGGGCAGAATACCTGCATCTTTTTGAAGATTTTGGAAATCTTGCTAATGCTATGTAAGTAAGTTACATTGAGGATAGTGAAAAAATAAGGGGAGGGGATTGCAATACCCCAAGGATGAGCCCCAGTTATATCTATGTATTGTAAACATGTTTTTTAGTCTGGTGAGCTGAGCAATTGTAAGCTAGTAATATTATGTGCAAGTAGGCCAGAGAGCCTAGGTGTTAAAGTCGAGGATCCTTTTTTGTACATGTAATTATGTACTTTGTTAATATAAAAACATTGTTGTGTGTAGACTGACCATGAAGAAAGAGTGATGGGGGAATAATTTTCTACAAGGTTGGGTAAGGGAGGAGGCTAAGTGTTAGGCTTAGGGGCTAAGCTAGGGGGATTACCTCTAAAGGGGATAATAATTTATTATTATTTCCTAAAAGGCTATGGTGGAAAATTGATGAGTGTTTTCCCAAGTTCCTGGGAAAGGAACATATGGAAAATGGAGTGTATGCAGCTCCAAGAAGACAGGTGTTGACCTGGGCGCATGCAGTTAAAGATGAAGAAGTTAGCCATGTTGGGGGTTCGAGCACCCATTATTCCATATTCCACCTGATTTTGCTGGAATCCTTCACGAGACCCCATTTTGTCTCTGCATTGGATCTATGCATAGCCACACACTTTTGAAAATCATATCCGTGAAGCCAACCTGCATGATTCCTGAACCCAGTGAGAACCCATGGACTGACCTGTGTCTTCTGTGAAGCCTGAACATCCCGTAATTGTCTATGCCATGTGTGTTATAACTGTGGGTTGTTGTGGTCATGAAGTCCCTTAGCTAAGTGTGTCTTGCTACCATCGTTTGTTCCTTGGTGATCCTTACTATTGTCCTCCTTGTGTGGGAACGGAATTGAATAAGCAGTTTGTCAGGCCTGTGCACAACACTCTCTCCAAGTGAGGGAGGTGGTTGTGGTTGAAGAGGAAGGTTTTTAGGCCCGTGGGAAGCTCTCTCTAGGTGAGATATTTTGCTGGGAAGTGGTTTTCTCCTAGAGAGAGTCCAACACCAGCTACAGAGCTCTGAGAATTCTAGCCTGGCCTGTTGCTGAAGCCCAAGGCAAGGAAGGTGAAGCATCTGATGGACTGTTGGATAGTGAAGGTGTATACTCCTAGGGTGGGATAGCCATGTGGGGAATGAGAGTCTATGAGTAGTGGGCATAATAAGGCTCCTAGGAGAGAATCCTTCCCCATAAAATGTGTGTCTTCCTATCGAATTTTCCTAGCCTAGGATTCCCTTGCCCAGTGGAGCTTAGTCCCAGCTTGAGGGTGAGCTATTGATGAGAGTGATGAGCAGTGTGGTATAAGGCTGGGAGGTTCATGGAAGGTATTTACACAGTTGGTGGTGTTACTCCATTTGAAAAGTTAAGTATCATTCATGTGATTAATTTTTATGGTATGCATGTCTGTGATGCTTGAATGTTATCATGTATCCTGTTGCATATATGAATTACTCTCTATTACATTTGAATCTACATGGTAGAAGTAACTCTGTGTCATTTTTTTTATTTCAAATAAAGTGCATGTTATATGTATGTATGTATTTAATTCTGCATGGTAGCATTGTCCTGCCTATTGGTGGATGGGGATGTTACATTTGGTAACCTAATGGTGGGATCATGTCCTGCCATCCTGAATGATGAGGTACTACCTCCATGTGGTGTAGATAATTGACTAATGCTTCCTAAACTTGCTCCCTCAGTTGTTGTTCCTTGTGTATATGTACTTCCTGCTTTCTTTCTTCTCCCAAAATTTAGTTTTCTAAATGGTGGTGTTCTTCCTAGTGTATTAGTCGCACATGGGTTTATGGGTTCCACACTGACATTGATATGGATAGGAGTTTTTCCTTATATTACCGCTCTTGGACCTCTTGTCTTCCTCTCATATTTCGCATGCATGATTTACTCAATATTCTCCGCATCCTGGAGATCCTCTACCTCCTCTTCATCACTTTCCAAACCTTCCCTTGCGGCTACGACTCTCTTCTTGGTGTTCACCTTATATTGGTAGGGTACTCCACTATGCATTCTTCCAGTTGTTGCCATGATCCACTTGATTTGTTCTTCTTCCATCATAATTGGGTCCAAACCTCCTCCTTCTTTCCTTTATCCCCTTCTCCCTCCATTTCTCCTTCTCCTATCGGTGTTTCCCCCCTTCCCCCATGCACGCAAGGAAATTTAATTGTCTAATTCCATTGTCATTACACCTTTGTTATATAGTATATATTAATAGAAGTATATAACAATCTAATGTACCTACCTCAAGGTCACTTCAAGAAGTCTTGTTCAACTGTGATGTAAGACTTGGCTGTATCTACTGCAAATTTTGTGATAAATCTGACAACAATGTTGTCCAACCAGGAATCTATTGCGCGCGTAAACTTATTATCAACTCATTCTAACTGTGCGATGTCTTCAAGATTCCACTCTAGCTGTCTGATCCGATTTGTAGGATGGTTGTCTTCCAAAATTTTCAAACTTTTAATTCATTCATCTAACATTCAACCTTTAACAACAAATAAATACACACACATTCATCCATACAACACAAGTGTTATCGTGGTTCACCCCCTCCTGGGATATGTCCACAAAGATCTAGATCTCAAGCTTCTTATTATGGTTCAATAATAGATCACATCACATGTGTTTAAAATATTAGATCTCACTCTCCTAAACAGGATCCTCGATCCTTGCGAGGATGACTAGATCACACCAGGCTCACTAACCCTCAGGATCGAGTCGCTCACTCCTTTTCTAGCTTACCAGCTTATTGAGTAGTACAATTCTTACAATTCTCTGATATTCCTGTGTTGCTCTTCTCTTAGTTGACTCTCTTATTTTGTCCTCTAAGTACTACCTTTTTATATTCTTGGCTCATCAACCATTACAATACATTACAAAAACCCTAACCCTAGCATCGTTAGGTCTTCCTTGTATGCACGCCTTGCTTGCTCTGCTTGCACGTGATGCTTTTCCTTCCAGATGTCCTTGTCTCCTTGCATGATTCTCCTCCAAAAATAGCCTTTATTCCTGACTTGTCCTGCATCCAAAAAAAAACCCTCCCGAATAAACTCGAATGACTAAAATTGCCTAAAGTACCATGTTCGCCCTATTCACAAGAAATCCCATTAATGGAAAATCATACCACGTGGTTGGGGAAATTATGTCTTCCTTTATAAATGTACACAAGGGATGATTGGGTTTATAGAAGTTGTCATCCATGAATACCGTGGAGGTGCCCCTTCGATTTGGGAGTTTGACTCTTGGGTTTGCTTTTGATAGAATAAATATGGGGAAACGAAGGAAATGAAAGTTCCATATTGAAAAGGAAGAGGTATAGTGAATAGGAGGTAGAACAGAAGTAGGAGAAACAATGTGGTATCGCGAATGAGCAAGAGAGAGAGAGAGAGAGAGAGAGAGAGAGAGAGAGAGAGAGAGAGAAAGAGAGAGAGAGAGAGAGAGAGAGAGAGGAAACACGCTAGACCATAGAAAATAAAACTGGGAAGTGTTTGTGAAGAAAATATGAAGCTTTCTCATAACACTCATGGTAAACATTGGAACAGAGAATACTTAGATCCATACTAGAGAAGAGAGGGTCATGGGTTGGTGCTTTCTGGAAAGAAATCAACATTGGTAAGGGGAGGGATATGAGGGACTATGTAGTAGTGAAGGGGCTCCCTTTTGTAGAAGAAATACAATTGGGAAGGAATTTGGTAAGCTCATGGAGGCTCTGGACTTAGTGGGAAGAGGGTATTTTTGTTGTTTCCAATGTAGTGAAGTAAAGTAACCTTCCTGACCAAAACCTTAACCTGAAATCCAACTTATGAGATGCCCCTGGTGGTATCATGGCCTAGAATGGGGGTGGCTTGTTGTAGAAAGAAAAGGTGCATAAGAGCATGTTGTTGGGTGTAAAGGAATTCACCCTTAGTCAGTTGGTAGGTTGAAGTTTGATTTGAAATAGATAAGTGTTTCTTAATGTATATGGAAAATATTTGTTAATGAATATGAATTGCATTATTTTCTTAAAATACGTTTTAACACACTGAATGAATGCTAAAATATGAATATTTTTTTTTAATATGAGGTTCTTTCTAAGATTGATTGATTTTCTATAGTGACTGTGTATGAGAAGTCTAATGGAGGCCTGTAACCTTGTGTTTTCCCCAAGCCATTGAATGGAAATTTTACAGAATGAGAAAATATTCACTTCGAGGTCTGTTGGGAGGTGGCGAATATGTATTGAGGATACGGGATAAGGAACCAAGGAGTCAGCGTTAAAACCTTACAAACAATGCCAAGAAGGAGAAATGTTTATTTCCTTGAGCTGTAGATCTCGTGTGGAGAGATGATCCCAATAGGTCATTGGATATATGAGTATCAGAAGGATATTTTCAGAAGGAGGTTTTTTCAGAAAGACCCGTGAGCATGGCCATGGCGAGATCCCTAACAAGATTGTTACGAGTCAATGAGAGTCATCGATTCACCGAGAGGTCAGAACAATAATATCTAGATTGTATATCTTCTCATGACCCATTCCACTAATATTATCAAAATGTTTCATTTGAAAATATCCATAGAGAGAACGTGGAAGGAACTTCCAATGAATAAATACCACAGGAAAAAATTTGAATGGAATAAAACCATATATCTTCCTAGAAGCTCGATTGATGATATCTAATCTATTGATCTTATTGTTGTTCCAAAGTCTGTACTTAAGGCTTGGAAGTATAGTGTCTAGGCATTCGAAAGTGAGTGAGGGATAAAGAAGGAAGAAAAGTCGACCTTCGGCAAGAGAAGCTAGGGATGATTTATGGGTTGGTATTGTCTATCTTCCAACTATTCCCAGATGTTTATATCTCGTTCAATCGCTGCCCATGAAAATTTGAGTTCAACCTGGGTAATGGCTGTTTTAAGAATAGTATCAAAAAATATTTAAGGCAATATGTGTTTGGTCTGATAGCCCAGGTTCAATATTAGGTTGTCTTGTTACAGGGATAGTCATGGAGGAAAAGAATGATAAGAAAATCTCAGGGGACATTTAGGTGCTGTCTCAATTTCGGTCATATAAAAGAGAGTTTACAGTTTCAGGAGTGAAAATAGGGTGAAAACCAAAGGCCCTTTTGTTATAACCCTAAATTGCACCAGACATGCTTACCTGGCATCATGCCAACTCATATCCCTTCATTGCCAAAACATCTGCTGAAAAACCTCTTTGAAAATCCTCTTGGGTGAAGATACACGCGCCCTAACCCACTACTGCACACGGGTGAATGCTGGCAGGCCTACTACAGCCTGCGTTTACCTAACAAAGCACAAAAACAGGAAAGTTTTCGATGGGACGAAAAGCTATGGGTCAGTTAACCAAAACTCCTAGCCATGCATGGCCGAGAGTTCGTCCAAAACCCTAGCTCCTTATAGCCTATAAAAGAAGGGGTAGGGGTACCATTTGGAAGAGGAAAAATTATAGCAAAGAAACTTTTCCCATTTGCCAAATCCATTTGTCCCAACCCTTTAGCCTTTCCTCAAGCCTAAGGAGAATTAACACAAAGCAGTTGGAGGACAAAGAAGAGGAGGAGCCCAGGATCAGGATCAAGGAGCGATGGCCAGTCTCGACTTTGATTGTAAGTTGATTCATTTTGAAAATAATAAAAGGATACTTTTCCCGTCCCAATGCATGAGTTATCTATGATTGGTGTAATTGATTCTTAATTTCTAACCCTCAACTAGAAAAGTAGCATGCATGTGTAGTGTTTTGCCTTGATTGCAGGTTAACTTTGGAAGGAGCAGTGCAAGTAAGCAGGAAAAGCGCAACGGAGGATCTACACCAAACATCAGTAAAAAGGTTAGTAGTTCCTTTCCATGCATGTATGTGAAAAAGGGGTTTTAAGTTTTGGGTGGTAGGTTAAAAAGTCATTTCTTTACGGTCAAAATCTGCATGCAAGTCTGACCCTAGTTTGCTAGTCCGTAGGGTATATTTCCCAACAACAGAATTGGCGACAATAGAATTCGCATGGGTCTTTTTCACTCTTTGTCTTACCCTCCGGATTCCCAAAACATAACGGATCTCCTTTTAATCCCTTTTCAGACCCTTTAAAAATGAAAAGATTGCTGAGCGATCTTGTGACCTTTCACGCTCGCTAAACTGAAATTTGAAGTCACGTCTGTCCGGCGGTAGTTTACCCCTTTTTCGGTCCGAACGGTCAACTGTACGAACAAAGGAATACTCTATTGAATTCCCATTCTTTAGAAGAGTAACCTCAGGTATAATTTTATTCCTTTCTCGGGCCTGAGGGACTAAATTTACAAAAAATAAACCCCCCTGGAGTCCATAGTTAAGATCTTTTCAGAATCCCTAAAATTGAAAAGATCGCCGAGTGACCTTATTCTTTCACACTCGTTAAAATGGTCTAGAAGAACATTCCTGACGGAGTCCATAATTAATCTTTTTTTAGACTCCTTAAAAATGAAAAAATGGCCGAGTGATCTTGTCCTTGTCACACTCATTAAAATGGTTTTGAAATGACGTCTAATCGGTGCTAGTTTATCCCTTTTTCGAACCGACTAGACTATTGTCGAAAAAGTACCCCAATGGAGTCTCCTTTTATGCTTTTTCAGACTCTCTAAATATGAAAAACCAACGAGATTCCCTTCTCTGGGCTCGTGAAATTTACATCGAAGGATGTTACCATTGTGTGTTCTATCAATCACATTTGCATACCGTATCCATAAGCCTTGTAATAGTTTGCTTCTGCGTCTTAACACCTTTGGCCACTGGAGGATTTTTTCCGAGTACCATTTCCCAGAACATCAGTCTTGTCCATGCGCCTCGAGCTTGTATGTTTGCTGTACTCATTCCTCCATTGTAACATAATATTCCTTTATTCTTTTTTCAAAAACTATCAAAAAGAACAAAAAAATCAAATATACCCCAAAAAGAGGATGGGAAAGGTATTTTCTTTATTGGCAGCATAATGAGTCGCCCTTGGATAAAGCACATCTTTCCGTTTGATTATCAGACTATGGGATGTAGTACGACCTTAGGAAGCTTTGCTCACTATATAGAGTTGTGTCCTCCACCATTTGATTACTCTTCCAAACATATGGAGAGTTTTGCATTGCCTCCTGCTTCGTAGACTTATGATTAACATATATGCTGCCTGAGTCTTATCACTTGTCATACTATTATGCAAGGGAAGTTTGTAACTGAGCCCGAGTCGGCCCCTATGCAATATGTCTCTTGTCTGCATACCCGGCCATCTTGAACGTCCAATCAAGTCTTTGTTCGAAATCACTGAAGCCTTCAGTCCGATCATCAAGATTATCAAGTCCATAAACGACGAGCCGTCGAAGACCTCTGGGTAGTGTAGTCGTACACTCATATTAAACTCCTACCCGAGTTGCGAAGATTTTGAAGTTGTTGCTCGAGCTCTGAAGTACAACCATCAGGCCGAATCAACTTCTGGGAGATGGATACTTTATATGTATATCATTCTGATTTCGAGATGTAGCTTCGCTATGTATTATTCGCAGCTACTCTTTATAGTTATTTGACATGGATCTACAGTGTATTTGATTGGTATCCATGGTTCTATTTTATCCCGAGCATGGGTATGCCCACCTCAGTGAGACATTTGTTCTTTTGCAGACGACCCCTGTTGATTCTTGATTCTTGGTCTCACTCATTCAGCATGTCAGTACAAATTGGTAAAAGATTGGTAATGTATTTCGACCATTAGATGCTCTTCTGACCTCACACATTAGGGGGCATATTTTATAACCCTAAATTGCACCACACATGCTTACCTAGCATCAGGCCAATTCATATCCCTTCATTGCCAAAACATCTGCTGAAAAAACTTTCTGAAAATCCTCTTGGGTGAAGGTACACGCGCCCTAACCCACTACTGCACACGGGTGAACGCTGGTAGGCCTACTACAACCCGTGTTTACCTAACAAAGCACAAAAACAAGAAAGTTTCCGACGGGACAAAAATATATGGGTCAGTTAACTGAAACTCCCAGCCATGCATGGCCGAGAGTTCATCCAAAACCCTAGCTCCTTCTACCCCATAAAAGAAGGGGTAGGGGTACCATTTGGAAGAGGAAAAATTATAGCAAAGAAACTCTACCCATTTTCCAAATCCATTTGTCCCAACCCTTTAGCCTTTCCTCAAGCCTAAGGAGAATTAACGCAAAGCAGTTGGAGGACAAAGAAGAGGAGGAGCCCAGGATCAGGATTAAGGAGCGGTGGCCGGTCTCGACTTTGATTGTAAGTTGATTCATTTAAAAATAATGAAAGGATACTTTTCCCGTCCCAATGCATGAGTTATCTATGATTGGTGTAATTTATGCTTAATTTCTAACCCTCAAGTAGAAAAGTAGCATGCATGCGTAGTGTTTTTCCTTGATTGCAGGTTAACTTTGGAAGGAGCAGCGCAAGTAAGCAGGGAAAGTGCAACGGAGGATCTACACAAAACATCAGTAAAAAGGTTAGTAGTTCCTTTCCATGCATGTATGTGAAAAAGGGGTTTTAAGTTTTGGGTGGTAGGTTAAAAAGTCATTTCTTTACGGTCAAAATCTACATGCAAGCCTGACCCTAGTTTGCTAGTCCGTAGGGTATATTTCCCAACAACACCTTTCCCGTAACTGAGTTATATTTTAATAAAGATGTATGAGGTGGGAGAAAACATTAAGCTGTCTATCAAGTAAGGCTCCTATCAAGGGAGAATCTCACTTATAAACAAAAGAAGAAAAATGTAAAGAAATAACCCGATGAAGCATAAAATGTATATAGAATTCTAAAGTGTTGTCTGGTCTTATACCTGCTGATAGTTGGTACAGAGGAAAATAAATGAACAATATAGAAAACCAGAATTCATTCACTATAGTAGAGGTTGTACTAAATTATAGCGAAGCATTCATCAGATACAAATATGAAATGAAATGAAAAATGAGATACAAGGAAACAAACTCATAACACAATCATGACATAATTGAGAATCTTCATATTTGCTTTATATTAACTCTCAAGATAGAAAACCTCTATTACAATCGACACAAAAAGGTCCAACCTTTGTTCCTTCTTTCTATTGTATATTTATACAGATTTACATATGATGGAATCTCAATCGTTCTAGGATTTTCAGTTACAACAAGAAGGAGATCAATTGTTTCTTTTCCTTATCTCTATCTTCATTTGGTACCAGAAGCTTGCCCTTTCGCATGCTTGGTACAAGTAACACATCTTTCCACTAGCCGAGATATCAACCTTGATGGTTCTGCTTGATAATTGGCCTCGAAAGAGTAACAATCTCGAGATAATTGCGACAACCTTTCTTCCATCTATCTGTCTATGATGTCAATAGCACACAATTGCACACTTGGTTTAATCATACATTTATCTATTTGAACTATGTCTGCCATAGTTACTTATGAGATTTCAGTCGAATCTCTTTCTTCTTTTTCATTTAAATCAAGTGAGATTTTCGCTATATTCATTTGACTTAATCCCTCAACATTACCTTCGCTATCAATACCTAACATATTATCGTCTATAGAACCAAAAGCCTTTTCTAAGGATTTTGTTACCCTCTTGGCTTGCAGTTTACCTTCTGCTATATTGTGCTCCCATTCCTTCAATAAAATATTTCCTCTGGTCTACTCCGAAATGGAAAACTTGAGAGTACTTCCCAATTCCCTGTTGTTTATAGCTATTACAGCCTCTTGAAAAGTGACCCGAGCTTCTCCAGCTTCTCTTTCTTTGACAGATAAATTTTCCAAAACTTGATTAACGCGTAATAATTTGTCCCGAATTACCTCTACCTTGGCGAGTAAATTTCACTCGGCTGCAGAAACTCTTCTCTGAATCTCCATCACCTGGGACTGGAACATCCCGATATTTATAACTTTACTTTCGATGATTTCCACTCTAGCCTGTAGTTGTTCGATCAAGTCTTTTTGCTGGCCTGCTTGTATCTGACTGTTCTGAACCACCAACTCTACTTGTTCAAGCTTAGTTTTGAGCATCTCTATCTCACTTTTATCAACCAACCTTGCTTGTTCTATCCCTGCACTCGCCTGGTCCTTGGCAGCCTCCTCTATTGTGGCTAATCTGGATTCTATGGTTTTGATGAGGTGATTTTTTCGCTTCAACTGATTTTTCAAAACCCTGACTAAAAATTGATTTGTTGTAGCATATGCCCCTAATGTCCCGGCTATTTATGTCGCAAACTATTCATTCTTCTTGTCTTTCCCATCGGTCAACACCTTGAACTTCTTGGTTGTGGATCCCCCTTCCTGATAGAATTCTCTTTTTACCACAACCTTTCTCTTCTTATCGAAAAAGAACTCATTTGGAGGGAGCTCTTCCAACCTTATAGGTCTCAATTGTTCATTTAAAATCCACCCTGCATCTATGTTTCCTTGAGTTGACTGCAAGGGAGTAATGGACGTGATGGGATCTCTGATTTGCTTAGATGGTTGTCTCGGAGTAGTAACTAGAGTCTTCTTTTTCGGCGGGTCGGGAGTCTTTATCTCTGTTTTCAGACTCCTAGTTTTCTCTTCCCCATCCTGGTGTTTTTCTTGGCTGGGTGTCACATCTTTGGAGCCTTCGGCTTCTTTTTGTTTCACCTTCACTGTACTCAGATTCTCACCCCGCAATACTACGGGAAGAGTACTGCATCAATGTTCTTGAAATTTTAGAACATCGGCCCTCTCTTCAGGTGCCATGGTTTGTATCCGAGCCAAAATCTTAGCATAAGATCTTGCACCTCGAAAAATGTCATCTGAGGGTGAATTTTTGTGTTCAAACCTTTTGAGTCCGCAACTGGCCAAATGATTACTTACGACCCTTTGTGGATCGTGCTTCTTGAATTCAATAAGAACCAATTTTAGGTCTTCAAGGACTGCTTCCTCAGCTTTTCCATGCCCAAAATCTAACAAAGAATATGAATTTAAATGAACTGGAAAAGGTGGCCATACCTTCTTTGAATATCCCTTAAGCTCCTTGCTTATGCCACCAATTATGGCTTGTCTAGCAACCTCACGACAAGCCATCTTGTCGGGTATGAATAATGGTAATGCATGCGGGGGAACAGAAGCCCCGGAAACCCTGAGATATGAGAATTCTCCTTATACATACCAGTCATCTATACTGCTCAGATTCATCACTATACTGTCCGAGATCCTGGGTGGCAGGTGGCTGAAAATAGTGACATGCAGCGGTACCATTACCCAGTTAAATATTTCATACATGAAATTTGTCGCTTTGTTCTCCTACAGTTTTGAATGGTAGACGTGGATGGGATCAACCTCTGATGGAGTCCAACTCCAGCTCATTAAGGGAAAGGGTGTTAGAAAACACACGATGTCCATAATGTACGTGGACATAAAGAATGAAGCAATCTTTCTGCTCTCCCTCTGTGCCCGATACTCTGTAACTCGACTAGTCAAGCTATCAGACAACATTTTCACCCAGTCAAAGGAACAACCTTCGATGACTTGATGTATCAGAGGCACCCATTGAAGAAAGAAATGTGTGGTGTCCTCTCTCCCGTATAATCTGCAGGTCATCATAGCTACATATTTGAACTATGGTTCCAAGGAAGCGATTGAATATATACCATTACTGTTTGCCCTTAACTTCGTAGGGTGTGAAACCCAATCTCTGATTAAATTGGACATAGTATTTTCATATTGCACACATTACTTCTGTTTGAATTTCTCCAAGAATTTGGCATCATATGTAAGGTCCGACACGGTAGGAAACTTGTACATAGCCTGCAGTTGTTCGGGTCTGAAAGTCCCGATAGTGACCTTCTGTTCATTGATGATGGTTCTGGTTGGTATGTCCACATGGTCTAATGCTCACCGAACCATATCATAGTAAGGGAGCAGTCATGTCCTGGCCTCTACTTTATGAATTCCAGATTGGATGACGATCTTATATTTGGTGGTCAGGTCGTCTTTTTCATTGTCACTAGAATCATCAAAATAATCTACTAATTAGGACTGTAGAACATCATAAACAAATGACCGGGTCCAGATAGAGTCGACACTTCGAGGTGAAGTATTAGCGACGTTTTCTGAACCTTGTCCCGAAACCTCCACATTGGCTTTAGACACATTTCGCGGGGCCATGACGAGTGATCTTGCTTTAGCTCTTCTGCGATAAAAATATGTATACATACAAAAATTAGTTCGCTGAGAGAAGTTTTCTCTGCGTAATATAGAAATGAATTTGTGATAACAAGTAACAAATCTATATATTCAACCATTTAAAACTCAGTACTTTTCAAAAACAAAATGGTCAAATCATGCTTAAATATAAATTTAGCAATAAAAACACAATCCTTACTTGTCGATTCGGCATGTTTCTAATTAATGCCATAAATTTTGGCAGTTTGAAATGTCAGTTGGCGTAAGGATAAATTAAGACTACCTCATAGAGTGTGCATGCATCAAATCACGAGAAATGTTGGCTTATCTCAATTAATCAGGTTTTATCAATGTTAATTAGTCTTTCGGTACTCGCTACATCAGGAGTTTTTGCTTTAACCTTTTGAACCTCTAAGACCCAAGATTGTGAAGATTATTGTTGGTTAAAAATCTAATTATGATTAGGCACTTGATTAATTATGTTATTATTTATATAACAACTTCGCGACTCAGAGCTTCGAAGGTATAGCTTCCAGGAAGTTCGTATGCTGAGTTGCGAAATCGTGATATCACGATGATATGATTTAATTAAAACGGGGGATAAAACCGGATTAAGTGTTTAATTAATTAAATTTCTATATTTATCATGATTTCATGACTTGGGGCTTTGACAGTGTAGCTTTTTAAAGGAAAATATGCTGAGTTACGAATTCCCGATAGAGCTTAACCGTAGTTTAGAAAAGTTTTACTCTTGTTACTGACCTGGGTAAAATTTTAAAGTGATTTCACTGTTTCGCTCTTCAGGACTTGTGAACTATGTGATTTATAACATCCGACATATGAAATCCTGAGGCAAAACAGGGGAAAATCATTTGAAAAAAAAGTAGAACTCACCTTGAGAATATGATAACCGTCGTCGCTCGCGTGATGAGACTTTAGAGATTTTGGAACAGATGAAGGAAAATATGAAAACCATCTTTCGATTTCGAGCATTAAGATATGAAAATCAAAATGGGTTAAAAAGAAATGGTGGCTCCAACATAGGCTCCAAATAGGGATCCTGTTTTCCTGTAAGACAGGAAGAACAGTAGACCACGTGCCGATATTGGGTAAATGGAGTCAATGGCTTTAATCCAACGAAAAAGTTCTTGAGAACAGGTTGCCGAAGGGGAAAGGGACTTTGTTTTTTACCTTTGAAAATATTTTCAAAACTTAGATACTTTTTAAACTTAGCCGTAGTCCCTTTCACGAATTTCTCCTTCCCATTACTGAATTCAGGTCTGCCTTAAGACAATCAAAACAATTCTAGGAGACCCAACAGATCTTGTGGCTATCGGCTTGCATCAAAAGAAGAAAATTATATGTTTTTAATCAGGAAGCCCTATCTGAACTTGGGATGTAGATCAGGTTTTGGAAAGAATTGGTTACAAGAGTAGAGTGGTATTCATGTATAACAGCCTTACAGATATCTTAGATATTGCTTCACTGCCAGCGAGCCTGTTTAGTACCCCAGTGAAGTTATCTGGCCCTTTTTTACCGAATTTCCTTTCGCCACTTCGAAATATATTTATGCATTTAAATGCTGAGACGAGGGAAATCATTTCTGAATTTCCTTTCATCATCTCTTGGACTAGAAGGGGGCAATCATTCTTGAATTTCCTTTCACCACCTATCTTATAATTTGCTTTTTAGAGCACGAAGATGGGGGCAATCAGTTTGTATCAGGGCTGATATCTGTGTAATAGTTTTCATTATAGGTCTATCAAATTACTTTGATTACTTGGTACCAACCTTCCCTTAACCTTCACAACACCTTCATTCATAGGGAGAAAGGGGAAAATAACTTTTTTGGGGTGTTGTATTTGAGCAAGCCTCAATCCTTCAAAACTATTGAAAAACCTAGGAAAGTCAGGATCACTTTAACCGTAACTTTGTTTAGCAACGGACCGAGGAGTTGTGAAGACACGCTTTTTTACACAATCTACTTTGAAACTCTTGAGGTTGAAATGTAATCTCTTCTCCCTACGTAGGCAGAAAATGGAAAGATATTGACTTTTTAAAGGGTAAACCCAAAAACAGAAAAGGGTGATAGATAGAGATTTATGGACTGAAAAGCTGAGGTCAAAAAATAAAAAATGACTCTTCAAAATATTTTTCGAGAGCGCTTTACTTTGACTGATTGCTTAAATTTGAGTGACTTGTTCATTTTGTCTTATTTTTTCGTAAACGATTAAACATGGAAGCATTTTGTTATTTATTAGTTTAGACAATATTGCTGTCTGAATGAGGTTATATCAGTTTTCTTTGATAGCCCTTCAGAACAAGTCTTTTAGGAAATATCACCTTTACCTTATCATTTCGTTTTCTTTGCAAAATATCAAAATCTTTGGTATCACCTATTTGAGCCAATTTATTTCTGACACCCAACTTTCAGTTTACTTCTCCTGCTTGTTTCATTTGCAGTTGGAATATTGTAAAAGAAAAATACGAAGGTTATCGAGGCTATCTAAAAGGTGTTGAAAATTCATGAAAGAAAATCAAAATAACAAAGCAGAATGAAAAATATATATACATAGGTAAAAATTCTATATATGAATATATAAATCTAAAATTAAGGGAAATTTATTTATTTATTTATTTTTATTTTTTATTTTTTGACGATTGTTTATGTCATATAATGCTCCAGATAACGCCCATTGACAGGGGCATTGAGGATTTCACCATCTATATTTTCCAGTAGGAATTAATTTTTTCCTTCAAGAGCTGAGACTCTGAATGGCCCATACCAAAGGTGATCGAATTTACCATGTTTCGTTGTTTATTCCCTCCTTGCATCCCACCTTAGTACTAAATCACTTGGGAGGAAATCTTTTTCCTTTTCCCTATGGTCGAATAATGCCTTCATGTTGCCCCGATACTTCTGCATCTTTTCATCTACTTCGACCCCGTGTTGTTGAACCTCGATTAGCTGGTTTATCCTCCTGGTGACATGATTAGGTTCTTCTTTCTGATCTTGCCACAATTTCATCACGGGAAGTGCTAAATTTATAGGTAACACCACATCTGTCCCATATACCATTCGGAAAGGAGACATACCGATAGACTTTTTAGTGCCTATGCAATTCGCCCACAAAGCGTACTTTAAATGTACATGCCAAGACTTTTTGTTTTCATCCAACACTTTCTTAATTGTATTGATCAGGATCTTGTTAGATGACTCAGCCAGTCCATTACCTTGGGGGTAGTACGTTGTAGAATGACCAAGAACGATATTATACTTTTGGCAGAAGCTGACCATAGCCATAGATTTGAAAGCCTGGGCATTATCTATGACTATCTTTCGGGGGCAGCCAAATCTTGACAGGATATTGTCTTCTAAGAACTCTATTACCACCGAGTCAGTTGCCCTTTTAGTTGGAATAGCTTCCACCCATTTAGTAAAGTAGTCAGTGGCAGTTAAGATCCACTTGTGTTGGGTGCTAGAATGTGGATTAATCTCTCCTATAAAATCTAGACCCCATTGTTGAAAAGGAGCCTTAGTTTTGAATGGAACTAAAGGTAGTGCCGGGAGTTTCTGTTTACCTACAAATAACTGACAAGGGTTATAGGCTTGGACTTTGGCGTTAACGTCTAAAAAGAGTTTTGGCCAGTAATACCGAGCCCTTAGAATTTTGTAAGCTATGGCCCTCCAAGCGTGATGTCCTCCACAAACTCCTTCATGAAATTCACTTATAACCCTTTCTGTTTCTGATTCGACTAAGCTGACTAAAAGGAAACCGAGCAGGTCTTTCCAATATAGTTGATTTTCGGTGATACAATACTTAACCGCATGAAGCTTTAAAGTCTTGGCTTTTGATGGTGATAGTTTACTCGGGCATTTTAGAGTCAACATGTAGGATACTATGTTTATGTACCATTCTTATGATACAAACTTCTCCTCAATCTTAATTTCACTTGTTGGTTCATCAAGCTCGTTTATGTTCATATTTTCCTCATATCCCCGCAGTCAATTTATATCTAGGGCTTTGAGATTTGATTCAGCCAAAAGTTTGGCCAGGCCTTGTCCTTTTATCGATTTAGTAGGTTTGATTTCCAGGTCAAATTCTTGAATCTTAGCCAACCATCGTCCTCTTTTCCCATCACTGTCTGGTTGTACCAAAATATCTTTCACAGAACTGGTCGATACATATGCAATGATGTTGGAATGTAATACATATGTTCTAAATGCCTTCAGTTCTTTTACCATGGCATACGCTTGTTTTTATATTATATCATATTTAAGTTCTGCATCTCTGAGGCTCTTATTGAAGAAGGTGATCGACTGTTCGAAACCCTCTTCGTTCTTTTGGAGGAGCACTGCAGCAATTGTGTGTTCGGAGGCAAATGAGAAAATAAGAAAGTATTTCAGATAATCGGGACTTGACAATACAGGTGCCTCGGCTATGAATTTCTTAATGTGTGCGAACGACGCTTTGGCCTCTGTTGTCCACTTTACTTTGTTGTTCTTTTTCAACATATCTATGATCAATTTTACAATTTCAGCGAAATTTGGGATAAACCTTCATAAAAAAATTATTTTTCCTAAGAAAGATTGAATCTCTTTTACATTTCTAGGATTGTTTATAGTGTCTATCGCTTCAACCCTCTTAGGATCAATTTTAATCCCATCCTTAGATACAACATGACCCAATAATTTACCCTCTTGCATGGTGAAGTGTGATTTCTTGGGGTTTAAGGATAGACAAAACCTGCGACATTTTTTGAATGTTTGTTCAATATGTACCAAATGCTCTTCGTCGGATTTGGAAAAAACTGTTAAATCATCGAGATAGATGACTATGAACTTATCCCTCTCTTCGATGAAAGTGATGTCCATAGCGGGTTGGAACGTGGCTCCTGCATTCATCAAAACGAAAGGCATTTTATCATACATGAACGTACCCCAAGGGGTAGTAAAAGATGTTTTTTCTTTATCTTGTTCATTCATGGCAATTTGATTATATCCAGAGAAACCATCAGTCATAGACATTCTATTCGCCCCAACTACCCTTTCTAGCACATGATCCATTTTAGGCAGTGGATAGTTGTCTTTAAGAGAGGACTTATTCAAATTTTTGAAATCCACGCATAGTTTAATTTCTCCACTCTTTTTTCTGACGGGGACCAGATTTTCCACCCAGTCTGAATATCTCAGAGGTACAATAATTTTCGCCTCCAAAAGTTTCTTCACTTCTCTCTCTACCATAGGCAATAAAATGGGGTTAATCTGCCTAAGATTTTGTCTAAAAGGTTTGACCCCAGAATTTAAAGGTATCTTGTGATTGATCATGGCTGTGTTGTAAGTTCTTAACTCATCGTAAGACCAGGCGAAAACGTCTTTAAATTGTCTGAGCAGGTCCTTAGACTTGTCCTTTATTTCAGGGGGGAGGAGTTTAAATATTTTAACCATCCCGGATTCTTCTTTGGTTCCTATGTCACAGTCCTCAACCTCTTCTGGTTGCGGTTGTAAGGTAGATGTTACAGGTATATCGTTTTGATCAAACAATCTTTCCAGAGGGATCAGTCCCTTCAGAATTTGGTTGTTTTTTAGGACCCGCATACGATGATTTGTGATTTTGTCTTGGAAAGCTTGAGGGTCCTCCCCTTCTTGCATGATCCATATTTGGTCATTCTGATTTTCTTGATCTGTGCGAGTTTCAAAAAATTCACCTACTGCTTCAAGAAACTTCTTAATTTGTTCATCATCCTCAAAAACCTGCCAGTGCTGGATATTATCTGGTATAGATGGTTTGTGTCTTATTTCTATGTGATACTTCAATTTAAAGGTTGAAGGAGGAGAGAAAGTAGAAGCTGCTTTAGCTGATGCATTAGCATGTAAGTTTTCCACGCGTGGGATGAAGTGGACATTTACAGATGAGAATTTTTTTTCCATTTAGATCCCATGCACAATTCCTGTATGATCTTAATATGGGATGCTTGGCTTGGTACTGTCTATTTATTTGTTTGACTATTAACTCTGCATCTCCATATACCTCTAGGTTATTTATTTTTAGCTTCCTAGCAGCCTCTAATCCTAAGACCAAGGCTTCGTATTCACATACGTTGTTATTATAGTCTATATCCCATTGCAGTATGTATGAAAAAGGAACAACGAACTTTTCTTCAGGAGCCACTAAAAGCACTCCTGCACCAGCCCCTTCGCAAGACGAGGCACCATCAAAAAACATTTTCCAGATACCGGTGCTACACATATCCTTTCTCATGTAACCTGACTCTTCATGTTCTATATCATTTTCCTCTATGTAACCATCTAAACCATTATCAAAAGATAAGATACAATTTCCTAAATCTTGATCTGCAATGTAAATAGGGAAATTGTTTGGATTTTGAGGGTCACTTACTATATATGCTAACCTCGCTTCCCTATACAACTGAGTGAATTTCCCACCAAACAAAGGAATTTTGGCGAACGTCATATCCAGTTGAAGAGAACCCCCCAGCTTGGCTCCCCATGACCTAGACAACAGTAAGCCATACTTGGGGGCAATATCAGCAATAACCACATCCATCAAGATACTCTTAACTAGGACCTATGCCAGGGTGACTACTAAATCCTTTATCATTCCCATACACTTAACTCTTCTCGAGTCAAAAGATTAAATATCTCCATAAGGTCTGGTGATCTGGAGACCTAAATTGTCCATAATAATTTTAGGCATCACGTTATGGGAGGCTTTGGAGTCTAGCATGCAATTATGTAGCAGTTGATCGTATACATTTAAGGTGATATAAAAGGGAGCAATAGTGTCTTTGGCCCCTTCAAAATGTGGACCAAAAGTGATGGTGGGTTTATCATCTTCCAAGTTTAAAATGTCAGATTGGCTTTCTATCTTTGAGACACCTATCACTTTGATAATCTGCTTTCGATAAACTGGGTTTTTCGCTAATTCTACCAGAGGAATTGGTATCTTAATTTTATTTATCTCATTTTCGAAACTGAAAACTCCCCTCACCTTGTCTATTTCTCTAGTTGGGACTTATGAATCCTTGTTTTCCAACTTATTTGTCTGGACCACTTTATTACTCATGATCTTGGTTGAAGGTGTAATAGCATTAGCTGTTTCGGTTCCTTGTGTTTGGGTCTCAACTTTTCCCACCTTGGGTTCTTGTGAGTTTACTACTTTCGCTTTGCTGTTAGGTAGCAAGGTTTCTTCCAGATTAGGCTCATAACTTTGGCCTCTTGGGAGAATTTTCTTAGGTTGAGTTGTTGAAATGGGCTTACTCTTAGATCTCAAGTTATACATAGGTTGGACCTCAGCCATTATCATTTTGGTTTCTTCTTGAGAGCTACAAAGGTTAGTATGACCTCTTTCTTCACCCTTAACTGACGATTGTTGAGTGTTTAGAGATTTTTCATAATCTTCTCTAGTCAGATATGATTGTGTGCAGTCATCACCAAAGTTCGTGACATCATCATCTGCATCTTTGAAATCTTGGAGATCATTCGCTCCTATAAAATTTTCGTTCTTTAGGGGAGTTTATATTTTTTGATCTTTGTTTTTATTTGTCTTTGCTGGTTCGGGGGGTTGGGGTTCCTCTTGAAATCTTTTTTGGCGAAAGAATCGACTTTGGCCTATTCTAGCTCCATTCTAGATATTTTATTAGACAATTCCTTAATTACCCTGGCCATATCATCTACTTTGTCATCTGTGTATCTATTAGACCTCGACGACCCTGCTTGTTCTCTAAAGCATATAGTTTCTCGGTTTCCCATTTCTACTTTAGCATTAAGCTTACCAGAAGCCGTCATATTTGACTCAATTTCTACAGCGCCATCTTTCATTTGTTTTAGAGTAGCTCCCCTTCTTTCTCGCAAAAGGAGTGCAAAATCTGGTTCGAAAGCCCCCGCGAAGGTTACTTTGGCTGTGGGTTGGGACGTTTTAACCTCGGCTGGGATTTCGTTATACAACTTGTTGAATCTTTGAATAAACTCCATAACTATTTCTGAATTCTTTTTTCTTAAAGAATTGTTCAGAGGAACCACAAGGTTGTGGAAGGAGGTATTTTCTGATGGTGAAAGTTCGAGTGGGGGAGGGACAATGATACATAGAGGAATCCACCCAATAATATATCATCCATATATATTATCATGGAACCCACGTAACGAGTGATTAGAGGGGATTGTGTGATACTTCTAGTTGTTGTATGGTTGGGAGTTTTGAGTAAATCGAGACCATTGTTTCCCATGACTCCCATTTTTTGGATTTTTGGGAGTAAGGTTATCGAAAATAATCATCCAGAAGAAAGTTTTAGGTTGCATAATCCATATTCCCAATGAGGGAGATTATGACTCACCACTAGTCATTGATTAATCTGCATCGAATGAGCCAGAACCATCGATCCAGATGAGTTCATCTCCCAGATGTGTAGAAGGTTTCCACCAAAGGATTGTTGATGGTGTGTGTCGTGTCAGAGAAAATCTCACTTCCACACTAGTGCACACACCTACCTATCCGTTTGATCAAGTGATGTGGAAGAGTCCACGTGACAAACACATAGGAAAAATGACGTGGTGGAAGGTAAAACCTCAAAGACTTTATAAGGAACCCAATTTTGACTGTGCCAATGGAACACTCTATGTGGGTAGGTTTCCACCATTGGGATAAATAAATTGATTTAAGATTTATAGTGGGAAGAGGAATTTTGACATCCCACTAGCCTAAGTAGGGTTTAGGGGGTCAGGTGTGTTACACATAAATATTGGAAAAAAAATTCCATGCTTCTAGTAAATTTTTGGTCTAATGTTTGACCATACCAATTTCATTAATTTCACTAATATCATTGATTCAATGATTAATTGTTTGCAATCAGGATTTAGTAAAAAAGAGACATGTCTAACATCGACAATTTAAACCCACTATGATGTCAACTTGAAAGAAATATGATAAATAAGAACGACTTGGAGAGGAAGCATACCAAACATGGTTGAATCAACCAATTATTCAATTTCCACTATGTCCTAAGTCACCAATATATAACATCTACATTAATACTATTTCTTCACATGTTGAGGATGAAATAAATGATATAGAGGTTGGTATGGATGATTTCTTATGAGATACTCATTATTTTCAGGAATTTTTTTTAAATGCATTCCAATAAGATGAGCTATGAGACAATGCTGATATCTCCGATGCCTTCCTCAAAATCCCAAAATATGATTCCACCATCCTTCTCTTTGGGCATGGATTAAGGTCTACCCAACTAGGGACAACGATGTTATTGTACAACTTGAAAGAAATGTATGGTATTCCATATGTATGTTCTTGAAATAACTCAACATTAGGCCCCCTATATTATAACAAATCTTATCACACAGTTAACAATGAAAAGGGATTTTATGCATCCTTAAGGATAATATACATTTGAATTTATTATTAATTAAAAATCATTAAAAGATAAGGTACTTCCAAGTGATAATGTTTCCCCATAGTAGCTATAAATAGGTAAATAAACTATTGAAAAAGATTGGGTGTTCAATACATTTCATATCATTATTGTCAGAATGACTACATTTTTTTTAGATAGGTGAATACACAAACAATAAGATATGTCTAGAATGTTGGCATGATATGTATGATAAATTAAAAGAAAAGAGTTTAAGTCACATGGTCCTTCTCATAATATACTAAGACACATGCCTATAATCCCAATAATTCAAAGGATCTTTTGTTGCAAGGATTTAGTCGTGTTGCATGGGTGGCATGCCTCACACAAAAGTGATCTAGGAGTTATGTAGATCCTAATGGATTTAATAACCATGAATCATATAGAGGATACATGGATTGATAAATTGAAGGACAAAGTAGGAATATTTTCATTGAGTATAACCATGTATGGAGTTAATCCATATTCCATCCAAAACACCAAATATTCTATTTGGCTAGTGGTAGTGATTGATAACAATACCCCCCCATGGTTGTCCACGAAGAATGACCATCTTATGATGACTTTTATAGTTCTCGGTGGAAGACACATGAAGATAATGGATTTCTACCTCCAACCATTGATTGATGAATCAAATAAATTATGGGAATGGATATAGGTATACGATGTATCAATACCCATCCTAATAGAGAGGTATTTTACATTGTGTGGCATATGTTCATATACCATGCATGATTATATAAGACTATGGATTTTCTATGGAAACAATGTTGATTTATTTGTTTATATACATAACGTTATTTAGCATACTTAATTTGGTGCCACTGTCTTCTTTAGTGCTAACATGTTTGATATATAATAAAATCACATGTCTTGTAGAATGGTATCATGGATGAAATGATGTGGATCCTTTATAAAGGTTAGGTGGTTCATCGACCTATGGAAGTTGTTGTACAACTGATTGAGGGTATTCCTCCTAGCAGACCACCCTTATAGAAGAGAAACATGTTATTTCAATGGTAAACCATAGAAAACCAAGGTACTTGAAACAATGACACTTGTAGACTAACTTAGTCCCTATGAAATAGAGAAGGATAAGAAAATTGAAAATTTTCAATGATCCTAAAATTTTCAACATCTTTGTTGAGAAAACGCCCATAGGATGATAGGGAAACCTATATTTTATGATCTTCCACATTGGGAGCATCTCAAGATTACCCGATTACTATATCCCATGTATATATTCAAAAAATGTTTCATATTATTTATGGAGGCACACATCATATAAAAAATGACAAATTAGGTGTTATAAATTGGGTGCAATATCTTTGTAATAATCTATCTATGTCAATTCTTCATTTTATAATGTAGAATTCAATTATAAAATGCATTATGTTTTTATTAATTCTTATGTTACTCGACATATGACACAATCCTTTATTCGCATTTTTATAGGTACATTTGTTCCCATCTATGTCGGCATCTAAACATGATTCATCCACTAATGATGATGATGATGGACATGTCACACTTGACTATGGAGTGGAGGTTGAGTTTGATCAATCTAGTCATGTTAGCCACCGTGTTTATAACATAATAAAGGGGAAGTTAGGTAACATGGAAATGATACAAGAGATCATGTAAATGAACTTCTCATCTTTCAAATGTGTTATTTTTAGGTACAAGTGGTGGGATACCTTTGACTGAAGTAATGTAAAGGAATATAATGATAGTGGGATAATATGTATTATCTTTGAAAAGATGCATGATGAACAGAAGGAACCTTATGTTTTCCCAAAAAATTGCAACCAAGTGCTTTTTTACTCGGATGTGTTGGACATGAATTGGTTGTTTGTAATAAGAGACAATTTGAGATCCAAACATGTTTTTGATAACAATAATAGTATCATGCCAATAGAGGAAGATAATCAAGGTGATGGCAACAAAGAGTGATTTGTACATGTTTGTCAATATTTATATTGTGGATTTTCATTTTATCATGATTTTCTACAATTGTCCTATTGTGTATGAATTCTTAATTATTACACTTTAGTCATTTTTTGTATTTATGTAAATACATATATTTAGAAAAATGACTAGTCCAAATCATGGTAGAGAATAAAAGTGTAATTAGTGCTGATTTCACAAACATGCTTAATGTTATTTTAGGAATTATTTGTTATTTCCAAGTTTCAATAATTATGGGAAGTTAATATAATACCAAAATAATGGTTTCTTCATTTTATGATGTTGGATATGAAAAGTTAACAACTGTTTAACCATCATCTTGAAAAAAATGTAAATTATTCTAGAACTTCAATCTTTTTAATGAATTATGACTCATTTTTAATTGTGAGATTTGCATCTTGTCTTTTCTTGCAAAATTAATATTAGCAACTATTATCATCAAGGTCAATTTTTTTTAAGATCTTATTTATATCTTTTATATTTAACATCAAAATTTAGAATTATTTTCATGATTTAATATAGTATTTAATAAAAAACTTGATAGTAATAATTAATCAAATTTGATTTGGAATTGTTTTCATGATTTAATATGGAATATGTTATCACTAGTTGTATTAACATTAATATTAACAGTTATTATCATCATTTTTTCTTAATCTCATGTTATATTTAATATAAAATTTAAAACTATTTTCATAATTTAATAGAATATTCAATAAAACAAATTTATTTACAAAATAATAAGACCCGATTTAGAATTTTTTTCATGATTTAATATGCAATTTGTTATCACTATTTGTAGCATTAATATTAACAACTATTTATCAAAGTCACTTTAGTTGAATATATATATATATATATATATATATATATATATATAT
>ML777090.1:502994-529110 GCA_009831015.1 Picea engelmannii
AGAGAGAGAGAGAGAGAGAGAGAGAGAGAGAGAGAGAGTTTCATAATTGATAGAATATTTAATAAAATCAATAAGAACAAAGCAACACAAGGTAAACGAAGAACACAATAATGCCAATTTTTCTTGAGATGACGGTGGTGAGCAACCACCTCATGCAAATATTTAACGGGCACATAGAATGTCACATAAAAAATGGAAATGAACCCCAAATAGAGACAATTCACATGATACATGAATTCCAACAAATCTTGAAGATATAGAAATCAAGAGCGCAAAGCTACCCAATTAGGTAGCCCACAAAATATTTAAAATAAAAGAAATTACACAGAACCTCGCAACATAGGAACGCATGATATTTGACAATAATTCCTTAACAATACATAATACTCAATACAAGAGGCACAAAAAGAAGTTGCATATAGAGAGGGTCATTGCCAAACACAAAAACGTAATTCAGAAATAAAGGTCAGAGTTCGATGTATCAGGAGTTGCACTGTATGAACTCATGCACCTACATCACTTGATCAGAGATGGTCTTGTAGAATCAATTTCAGAACAAGAGTTTCAAACCATTAAATTGAATAAAAGAATAAGTGAACTTGAGGTGGCACTCAGTCTCAGACCACTATTTGAACAACCACTAGCCATATTTTCAGCAGAACAGACTCCCACAAGTAGTCCAACAATCTCAAGGTCAATAATGAGGGCCCTACAATTGTTGAATGGAGTCAGAATCTATGTTGTTGATAACATTAACAAAAGACTCGATATAGTCAGACAGGTGTGGGAACTCAATACCAATCTACGTGATCTTTCACAAAGGACTTTAAGTTTTACTAGATATTTGCAAAGAGACTTGCAACATGATGAAACATACTAGAAAAATGAGCTAAACATTTTCGTTGCGTGGGTGACTTGTATCAGTGAACATTGAATAAATAAATAGGGACTAACCAATAACAATAGAGTAAGGAAAATAAAGACAGGTTGGGAACAACGAATAAAAAATCTAGCAGATGTAATTGTTGCTTGCAAAAATATATATGAAAGAAGATGCAATGCTATTTTAAAATAATTTTGTGTCGTTAAAGAAATACAGGGCCTGCAACTTTTTATAAATTCAACGATGATCACTAAAGAGGATCTTAATAATTACTTGGCATCATTGAAGACTTTATTATCTAGTACCTTTGACAACCTCATGGAGTTTCTTGAAGAAAAACTGAAACAATGGCTTGTTACATTTGTCAATGATAATTAAGAGCACTTGTCATCCATTGAACAACTTCAAATGGAATAAAAAGAAATGGGTGATGAGATTTTTGTGCTTCAAGTTAATCAATAAATCACCATCCTACCAATAAAAAATGATATTGAAAATTGGGTCAAGAATACCTTGCAACAATTAATAACCCAAAATAACTACCACAAACAATTTCTTCAACAAAAGGCCAAAAAAAAATGTTATGAAACCAGATACACAACAACAAAGGACAAAACTGAATAACATAACAATTTCTTCTTGGCAAGTAGTCTATTATTTTCATCTTCTACTACTATCCTTTTCTTTTAATGACTTGGTAATTGGTCAAAATTCTTTGTTTTATGTCCTTTGCACACTTAACACCACGTTCTAACTATCTTTCTCTTTTTATTACAGGTCTTTCTTCTATTTATTGGTCAACGAGAGCCCCAATCCTAGTCCATTTGGACAAACACATTTACTTTTTGTAGGCATTTTTGAAAAGAAAAATGTATATATTTTTGAACTTGCTGAATAACGATTTAGCCTAGCTGGCTAATGATTTTCCAAGCTTCGAGTTTAAAACTGAATTTTCAACTTTTCTTTCACTCTTAATGATTTTTCAATGAAACATCATGTTAAGTTTTGTGCATATGTACTACTTTACTTGTATTCTGGGAAATGTTATTTTGAATTTTAGACTTTTTTCAAAATAATTATGTAAAGGACAACTGTATATATTTTTTTGTGCTTGCCAAAGCACTCTTTTCACAAATATAGGCACTGGTTTTTAACCCTTTGAGTTTTAAACTGAATAGTCAATTTTGTCTTCACTGTATATCATTTTTCAATGAAATATCATGTTTATTTCTATGCATATATGGATATTTGTTTTCATTCCGGAAAATGCTATTTTAACCTTTATACCATTATTTTAAAATTTTATAGCATATTCTGAACATTGAATAGACCAAAACCTTGTCCTTTCTCATAGCTTGATTTATTTCTAAATGTTTACTTAAGAAACCAACTACATTGTCAGGTTTGATTTCAGTTGTCTATGGTAACAATTTATACTACCCCATTTAAATCGCTTAAAATTTGCAAAAGCATCTGCCCTGCTCCATTGAACATTTTCTATTGGACCAACACTTTCCTGTACAATGTTGTTTCCCATTTGTGTTATTTGAAAACCTAATTTTCATAATAAGCTGAAACATCAACAATTCATCTACCTTTGCATTATTTTTTATCTATTCAATTTTTTGTACAATGTCTTTTCTTGCCTTTGGTTGAAAGACCAATTTTCCTATTAAAATGGAAATTTGAAAATACTACTTCTTTTGGACTATGTTTTGTGTCTTTCGTCATATGTACATTGTCTTTTATGAACTTCAAGAAAAAGAAAAAAGTCATACTAGTGAAAATTTATTGACATGTTGCTCACAATTTCAACGATTTGCACAAGAAACATGTATTGTAAAGGGAATTCGATCGCATATGTTTTCCTCATATACTAAGATATGCACAATTTTCATTATCTCATGCACATCCTTACTTCCATGCACCTCACATTACTTCTAGTACATCTTGAGCTCAATGCACTTTGCATTGCCTCTCTGAATCTTAATCTCCACGATATCTTTACAATCTTTTATGGTATTTTTTTCTATATAGTTATATGTTAAATTCCATGTCTTGTGCATACAACTACAATACCTTTGCTTCTCACACACTTGCACATCATATTCTATGCACACTTTGCATAGCTTTGAGCGAACACTGACATCAAAACAATTTACATTGCTTTCGACACATCTTGGCCTGCAAATAGTATTTTTTTCTAAGTTTCATGCTCCATGGTTTATTTTTACATATCCCAATGCCAAATTCGATATTTTGTGCAAAGAACTTTGGATCCTTTGCTTCTTTCACATGCTAAAATCAACACACTTTCACTGAGTTTTATGTGAAAAACATCCACAATTCCATCAATATCCTTTATATCAACACACATTTACTTATGCACAATAGAAAGAGTCAAACCAAATATTTGGTTATGCTATTATTTATTTTCGATCCTCTTGTTCCCATCAGACAACTATAGCATCCTGCAATAAAGATGGCATAATATTTATATTATTTTCAAATGCATACTCAACAACTAAAATAGAAATCAATTGGAAATACAAAACATCAAGTTAGTTAACTATTTTCCAGATTAAACTCTGGAACCTATATTTCATAATTGTTCCAACTTTTGTAATTGTCGCTCCTTATCCCAACTTCCAAACACTTTACATTAGTTCTTGCATATGCCAATTTTGCCATTGAACACTTCACTTACCTATCTTGCTTTTTGCATATGCTAACCACCCATTCAACCCTTCACTTACTAAGTTACTAAGGTTTGATCCACATTGAACATTTACTATTTAATTACTAATTTTTACTTGACATTAAAAATTTAGTAAGTTTTACTTTACATTCAACAATTTTCCATGTTGGAAATTTCTACAAACTTTTATCCTAAATGTTTTTAGTCCAAACACTTTACACAACTTTCTGCATATGCTAATCTTCCCATTGAACATCACACTTTTCACTAACTTTTATGTGAAAAACTACAACAATTTCATGTCCCTCCTTTATATCTACATAGATTTAATTGTGGACAATAGACAATCAAACTGAAGATCTAGTTATTTTATCATTTCACTTATTTTCTTTTTGCATATGCTAGCATGGTGTGTTTCATTTTGTTGATTCCATTGTATTTTAAAATTCAAATTAAAAAGTATATTTATTTATCACAATTTGTTATGTGTGCTGACAATGTAATAACTTTGTCAATCGATTTCATTAGATGTAGTCATTCATAAATATGATGCTTATTTGCATTCATAGATCCCTCTTGTGTCAATACATAGCAATTATTTTTAACAAACTCTTATACTAAATGTTTTTGCCTCAAAAATACTAAATGTTTTAACTTTTTTCTTATTTGTTCTTATCATTCTCGTCTTGGATAAACAATAATGATATTGTACCTATACAAAGGTGAGGAATGTATATGTGTTTGGACTATATGTATGTGCCAAACATGTATAATTAACATTTATTAAATTATTAAATTATTATTAATATTTTTTTTTTTCGTAAGTAAAAGTTGTATTAAGTCAAATAATAAAAAAAACAATACAAATAGAGAAGCCTGTAGCCAGCTCTGCCAAACAGATGGAAACCAGAACCAACCTCAAGCCATGAAAAAAAAATCCATATATGCATCTAGGTACATATATTATGAGATACAGAAACCTGAAAAAGCTAGTGATCTAGTTCGAGGCCAACATAAGTCTAAAATGATTCTTATTCTGAAAAAAAAGAGACAAGATATGAAAATTTCATACACTAGAAGAGCCTAGATTTCCATCTCCATGTGGGGGGTATGGCGAGGATGGAGAAAATAAAAAGGGATGACATCAATTGGGGCATATTCCCTTGAAAGGATCACTTAAAAGGGAGTCGAATAAAACATCTAACCGATGAAAAAGGATGTCTTGATGGAAGAGTTGGTTGGTAGCATCCTTTCCCAGGTAAAAATAAGCTACAGTTGATCCTCATAAAAGCCACTTGGAAGGGAGCCTTAGGCACTGTTTACTCGCTGGAAGTGAGCCCTGTGTGGGGATAGGTAACATCCTAAACCTTGTGTCTAAGTGCCATGGGAGTAACCTCTTCCATAACTAGATAAATCCAAGTCTCCTCCATCACCAGGGTATGAGAAGCACCTGCGTCTTAAGTGGAATTGACAAGAGGATCCTGTAGATCTGTGGAATCCATCAATTGGGAATCCAATGGAGACTAAGGAGGAACCAGAGGGAAATCCTCTTCGATTAAGACCAATCTCTAGTCTTCCCCATTCCAATTCTAAGCTATGGAAGGAAATTTAGTAGAGGGAGAACAAATGGAGGCCGAACCTGTAATAGGTAGTGAGGCCGGTGAAGGTGGCGGAGCTTAGAAAATGCGACGAGCCATATAGATATAGTAGGTGAAGCCTTGCTTCGAATTGCCTATCTCATGTGACATTGAGACTAAGAAATAATAAAAGGTTCAAGAGGAAAGGAACAAATGAACCAGAGAGTCGCAGGCCAGGAAAACCCCTGAAAGAGAGGAGGATACAACCCACAAAGCCCAAATAAATAATGAAGACAAAAACACATGCCTTACCTCTGCTAAATTACCAATTCTGATCATGGAAAGCACAAATAAGTTTGATTTGACGACACTCATCCTCCTCGTACCAACGACAATGTATCTTGATGCCCTACCAACTCTGCACATTGACTTTCCCATGTGATCCAGAATCACCTCGACAATCACGATGTTATTGATTTGCATTGGAGTGAATGGAGAGAGGGAGGTGGAGGTTGGACACATTAACATTGCTAGGTGCATTTGTTCCAACTTTAACCCCATCCGGGGAAGAACAGTCCCTGTGGGATAAGTCTATACATTGAAACAATATTGGAGGGGTGAGGAGGAGGCCAATGTCAATGTTGATATATTCTCCCATTAGAGAGACTCCTTCATTCGATAGCTTGTCAACAATATTATTTTAATCTTATGATATATGGGAGGTAGTGAGGATAAGAGAGGGATGAAGTAGGGCTTCAAACATTTCTAGAAGAACAAGAAGATGCTATCTAGGGGAGACTTTTGCAGGATCAAATCCATTTATGATCTTAGTAGCTAATGAAATTAATTTCTTGAGAATTCCATTCAATGATCAACTAATTCAAATTTAGACTGGAAGCTAGCAGGATTCCTCTAATAAGAACCCATAGCTCCACAGAGTTGTTTGAATCGAATCCCAGTTTTCTATCCATAATGTGCTTGATCTATCCAATGCTATCTTAAATAACCACCCCATAGCTCGTAGGTCCAAGGTTTCACTTAGACGCTCCATCCAAATTCAACTTGAAAAATCTTGTGGGAGGACACTGGCAGTCTGTAGGACTGTGGGTAAGAGAAGAATTGGGATTGTGGTTGGATATGAGTATATTGGAGTGAATATTTAACGTCCATTTAGAGAGAATGATGGTTTCCCTAGGTTTTCATGAGATATCTTCCTAGGTCCATTGGTGAGATCGGATTGTTTCATGTATGCTTCCATATATCTTAGACCAGATAAGGGGAGATAGTGAGATCTTGGACTGAAAAACTCGCATGTTTCTCTCCTTCCATATTTTCGAGACAAAAAATCCTAGAAGAAAATACCATATCTGATTTAAAATTTGATTATGGAAAGTTGTAGATCCCCAATTCTCTATAGTTCTTATTATGCTATCCCTAGATCGATTAGTTTTCCTCATGATATGTGATACTTCATCCCATATTTCAACACTAAAGGAGCATTGATTTAATAAGTGCTTCGTTAACTCCTCCTCTTATTAACAAAGTTGGCATATTGAGGGCCCAATGAACCCTCTCGTTATGAGATTGTGCTAGGTGAGAATGTGGCTCTGAACTAGAAGCCAAAGAAACATGGAAACGTTTTGCCAAAAGTGTGATTTATAGATAATATGCCATATTTTTTATTCTGATTGGAGGTGATTTAGGTTGTAATCCTCTTTAATCGAGGATGTAAGAGGAGAGTGGACCCAACGTAAAATGTTAGGGCCCTCCCTAATGCAAAACTTTCTTTGAGTGACAACTACTAGCCAAGGTTGCAGATCACAATCATATGGTGTATTGAGATTAGTGGGGAGGAATTTCCAGGTCCTCCAAGGAGGATGTTGAGATTAATCCATCTAGGTATATACTACCTTGAGGGAATACAAATTCTTCATTTGATATTGAGTTTGACGCATACTATCCAATGATTATAGAGGATGAAATTATTTCCATGAGTTCGAACAAAACAAAACATTTTTCCCATTCATGATTTCCCAGAATTCATGTTCCTAGATGAAAGGATGATTATGCCATGCTGCATTCCAGATATTTGAACCTAATATAGGCTCATTTAATCTGGTAAGTTGATCCGCATTGATGTGGGGAGCATATTTTTTCTTCCATAGCCTTTCCCATAATTATGTCGGGTACTTAGGCTACTGCAAACATATTTTAGCGCCCATGATACCATTTAACATGCATGGATCCATAAGTCCTAGACCCCCATTGAGATTTGGCTTGAAAAATTTATCCCATCTCAAGAGGGCTCATTTTTTGCCAGTATTTTGGCCTCCCCAAAGAAAATTTCATTGTATATTCTATATGGTCTTAATGACATATTTTGGGGTTGCTAATGCAGGGAAGGGGTATATGGGGATGGCTTATAGGACCAATTTTATAAGTACTAGGCATGGAACTAGGTTTAGGGTCTTGAAGGTCCAGGATTTCAATCGATTGGAAATGGATTAGAGGAGGGAATCCCAAGAGATATTTCAATTTGTTGAGTTAGATAGAGGAATGCCAAGGTAGTTGGACAGAAGGGAGATCTTGGGTATGCCTAGTAGATAACAGATTTGTTGTTGGATAGCAAGAGGAGTATTAAAGAAGAAGAATTGAGATTTATCTAGGTTAAAGGTAGTAACTGAATCTTCACTAAAGTATGAAAGAATGGACTTGCGTTTAACATCTTCCTACGTAGTGAGAGTACCCCTCAACATGGTGTCATCCACAAACTGTCTATGGCAAGAAGCTAGTTGTAGACCATGCGGTGGGATACCTTAGAGATAACCATTCATAATGGAAGTAGTGATGTAGCGGCCCAAGCCTTCATCCATGATGACAAAAACAAAGTGAGAGAGGGGATCACCTTAACGAATGCCTATGGAAGGGGTAAAAGGTTTAGAAGGCACATCATTGACAAGAATGGAGAAAAAGGATGAGGATGTGAGGTTAAGTATCTAGTGGATCCACTCATTACTAAAACCAAAATCTAAGAGAATAGATTTCATATACTACCAACTAAGGTGATCAAAAGCCTTAGATAAATCAATTTTTATAAGCATACCTGGAGTTTGGGTGGACTTGAGTGAGTGAATCACCTCGTGTACCAATATGATGTTGTTCATTATTTTGTGTCCCTCAACATAGCCTAACTTCTCCTTAGATATGATGAACAAAATAATGGCCTTAAGTTTGAGAGTGGTGAATTTGGTAATGATTGTGTAGACCACATTGTAGAGAGCAATGGGTCGAATTTGTTTTGGTTGAGAGACTCTTTCCTCCTTGGGAATGAGAGTAATAAAAGTAGAATTGAGGGTTGAGATCACTTGATTGAAAGCCATGGATTCATCCACAAGTATCCACACATCCTTTCTTATCATCAACCAACAAAGGTGGAAGAAATATGTTGTAAATCCATCTGTCCCCAACACCTTTCCCATCAACATTTCCTTGATGTCCTGGTTGACCTCCTCGATTGTGATAGGCCTCATGAGGGCTTAATTATGTTATGGATTGATAATGGTGTCTATGTGCCAAGTTACTCTATTTATGGACAGAGTGCGATCTAGGATCAACTTCAAAATAAGATCCTTGTAGTAGTTTACCATTTTGTTTCGATCCCTCCATGATCCATAATTGGGTTCCCTTGATCATATTCTAGTTTGGTGATACAATTAACATATAACCTTCTATGCATCATGGATCTATGAAATAATTTTGGTTTATTTTCCCCTTCCTTAAGCCATTGTACCTTAGATTTATGTATCCACAAAATTTCCTCCTTCTTGTAATCTCTCCTCCAATTTTTGTTTGAGTAGCTATTGCTGCTCTCATAGAGAATCCAAATGACCTTGTAAGATGGATTATTTTTGTATTTCCTCCAAACGTTGTTCTAAATATCTTTGAGATTGAAATATATTTCCAAAGACATTTTTATTCCATTTCCGAAGTTGCTTCTTGAATTTTTTTAGCCTCTATTGAAATATGTCCATTAATGTTCCATGTGAGATGGAAGCATTCAACCACCAAGTGCAGGAGAGCTCCTAAAATGTTGGATGAGTTAACTAGAATTTCTCAAACCAAAATGGCTTGTATTTGGGTGTACTAACCGTGTCGATCCATAAGTAAACCAACCGGTGATCTAAACCCGATTTTGGGAGAATACTAGCCTTGATTAAGGGTCCATCCAACATCAATGTTTCCTATATAAGGAATCGATCAAATCTACAAGCAATGTTTTCAGCTCTGGATCACTTATTGGACCAAGTGAAAGTACCATTCTGAATTTCAATATCAATCAAATGTAGATCCTCTATGATATCCCAAAGCTTACCATTGTCCTAGTCGAGTATTATTTCCCCCCCTCTCTTCTCTGCCAGTGTGAGAATGATGTTGAAATATCCCCCTAGGATCCAATTATGAGGTCCCACCAGGCCTCCTAGACTTGAGAGAATTTTCAGGAAACAATACTTTTTTCTGATTTTTCTAGGGTCCATAAGCATTTGTGAGTATCCCCTCTTTCCTGGAGATGATAGATCTATAATGTGTCAAGAGAATCTAGGTTGTGGATAAGTATTGATCTAAAATAATTGTAGAAAGGTTCCAAACGATAGCTATTATCGTTGCTTTCCCATTAGTCTAGTCATTGTATACAAAACTGCATTGCCTCCAACATCGTCTGGAGACCTCTGCAACTGTGTCTCCTACACATTTTGTTTCCCGAAGAAAAGCAATGTATGAATCCTTTGCCATTATATAGTCTCAAAGAATCCTCTGTTTGGATCTTGTGTTTAGGCCACTTGTATTCCAAGAAAGGGTATTCATGATGAGGAGTGAGCGGGGGGGGGGGAGAAAAGAATCCCTCATTGAGGCATTGGATCTTTCCCAAATTCATAGAGTATTTTAGGGGCTAAATTTTGCAAATGGGATAATTTCCCATGGTTTTCCCAAAAAAAGATTCGCCATTTTCCATTTTTCTAGAAATGATTCCTAGAAATTCCATAGAATAAAATTATTTTACCTTAAAAATCGCCAAAAAATTATAGAAAGTATATAAAATCCTTAGAAATTTGAATATTTTTACAAAAATGTCACAAAACATTTTACATTTCTCATATTAAGGACTAGTAAGATTAGCCCATGTTTCTACATTTTAATATAAATTTCCATCCTTAAAATCATCCTTGCCCGTATTTATCATGAAATTTCCTACCTCGTTGATCAATTGCTGTGTTGATTTACGCCCCCTCCGCTTTCCTTCTCTTGGTGCTTTTCTGGTTTATTTTCCTGTATCTGATATGGTTCCAAATATCAAGGCGCCCCCTATTGTGGAGACAATGTTGACTTTGTAGACCTTGCGGAGTTGTTCTAATGGAACAGATTCAAGTTCCTTCCTATTGAAAGCCTCCTCCAAATTTTATAGATCTATGTCAACTAGGTCCCTTTCATCTACATTCATTTTGTATCCTCCCCCTCCTTTGCATAGTGATATGCATCCATTTGAATTGGGGATTTGGGTGGCACAATCTGCTCTAAAAATGGATCTTGAGTTTGTTTTTATTTATCTTTGTCATTGTGTTGGTTATATTGCTGGTGAGGGTTTCCCAACTCTTCTGATTCCAATAAGTAGTTTAAAACATCAAAATAATTTCTTGTGGAGTTCTTTTTTCCCATTCCCTAGCTCAATTTCTTGGGATTTTTATTTTTCCGACTTGATACTTGAGTGAACCCATATTTGAACTTTTCTTTAGCCATTGGTCATGGTGGAAAATTTAAGGGATAGTCTCTGAATAAGTGTCTGTGCTCATGACACTTCCTACAACTGAATGTTATGTGATCATAATCAATGGTCTGAACCCATTTCTCATCTTGACATTCCAAGGTTAAGGATCCATGAAAAGCCTTGGAGACATTCATATACACATAGATCTGAGCGTATGAGGTGTATCTTCGCTGTTGTGTTTCTTATGAATATTTCACATATCTTCCTAGGGTATTTCCTATGCCTATGAGGATTTCTTCCAGCCAAAATTCCTATGGGAGACAATATAGATGGATCCAGACCGATGCAACAGAGAAATCCTCTTTTACTGGGATGAAACGCTCTATCCAAAATATGAGATATAACCTTGCAGAGTTGAAAAAATACAGACCATTTTCGAAGATTCAATTCTTTTCCTCAAGGTTGAAGATGATAATCATGAAGATACCCTTCAAACTCAGCTGGAGGTCATAGTGACCCTTGGGGTTCCAGTGATTTTTTATCTAGCGCATGAGATCTTGTTTAGAAGGCCATAGCCCCAAAACATTTCCTATCAAGGCATGTTCCTTCATAAATTGTGTGTTCTCTCCCACCCTTGTTGAGTTGATCACATACCTTGGAGCATTAGTATCCTATGGGATACATTCCCTCGGTTCCCATATTTGAGTCACTTTTGGATGACTGGTATCTGCTTCCACCTCCATGGATTTGTCGAATCATTGTTCATCTTGGAATATCTATTCCCTAAGTTGAGGTGGCGACTCAAAGGATGACTTCTTTTTTCTGGCTCTTGGTGCCTCATTCGCTACCACATTGTTGTATGAGGGGGTTTGCACTCCCCCAATGAATCCATACGAGAATTTCAAACCCTCGTCCCCCTTCCTCGCTTTTATTTTCTCCTGAAAAGCACTCCAGGAGGCCGCAAAAACTAGAGTTATGAAAACATCCAAACCCTAAAGCTCACTGATTGATCCTTCTCAATTATTAATCTTTTAATTATTTGTATTATATTAAAAAATTATAAAAATCATTTTTACACCAACTAAAAAACATCATTATCAAACATTATGTTATAAAATTTAGCCGTAATTTCCATCATTTACACCCATTTCAATCACTTACAAAAATAACTACATGTTTTTTTATGTATTTTATTTATTAAGTGTTAGTTGTGCAATAATATACCAATGTAGAGATGAAAAATCCATATGTGTGCATACTATATGTCTATGCTAAAGATGTATTTTATTTACTAAGTGTTTTTTGTGCATGGATATACCTGTGCATATCTGCAAAATATATATATGTGGAGACTCTATTTTTGTACTAAGGATGTATAATTAACTTTTGTTACATTAATAATTAACATTTATTTTTAATATATGTATACACATAAACAAATATTGTTTTAAGCATATGCATATGCATAACAATATTCTATTATTGATAACACTGGAAACTATTAGACTAAGTGTTCATTGTGCGGGGATATACCTATGCAAAGGTACAAAATCTATATGTGTGCGACCTATATGTCTGCGCTGAAGATGTATTTTATTTACTAATTCTCATTGTGTGGACATGCACAAGCTATATCTGTGCACACTATATGTCTTTGTTGAAGATGCATAGTTATTTTTTATTAAATTAATAATTAACTTTTGTTTTTAATATACGTATATACCTAAAGAACACTTTGTTAAGCATATGAATATGCATAACAATATTCTATTATTAATAACATTGACAGTTATTGGGCTAAGTTTTTCATTGTGTGATATTATATTCATTTATGTCCATTTCAATCACTTAAGAAAATAACTACATGTTTTTTTTTTATGTATTTTATCTGCTAAGTGTTTGTTGTTTAGGCATATACCTATCCATAGGTGCAAAAGCTATATGTTTGCAAACTATTTGTTTGTGCTGAAGATGTATTTTGTTTACTAAATATTTTCTATGTAGGGATGTACCTATGCGAAGCTGCGACAAGTATAACTATGCATACGATTTGCCTGTGTTGAAGGTGTATAAGTCCATGCCACACCACTAGGACTATAACAATAAGTTTTGCATTGACCGTGATTTTATTTTTTCATTGGCAAAAAATTTTGTTCTTTTTCCCATAGTTTAACTTTGTTCCAAGTGATCAATTTTTTTTCTAGGTTTTGATTGGTACTTCAAAACAACATCTTCTTTCCCAACTAGCAACGAGAATTTAAAACACAATTTTATTTTTCACATTTAGTGGATGGTTGGAGTAGGTGCATGTATGGGTGCCGAACTAGTGAATGTATAAGAATTTAATAAGAAATTTAATTATGTAGTTGTAGGGAATTGTTGGACCATGTGCAAGTACAGGTGCGTACCAAGTGCATGTATGAGCCCAAAAGCTTCGATGCACTAGTGCAAAATGGATGTATTTTATTTACTAATTTTTCCTGTACTGAAGATGTACAATTAAATTTTATTAAACTAATAAGTAATTATTAATCCTGTAATTATTTGTATAACATTATATTAAAAAAAATTAAAAATTGATTTTACACCAACTGACATACATTATTATCAACTACTATGTTATAAAATTTAGCCTCTCGCCCACACAGGTGTAGACGGATTGGCAAGTGCCGTGTAAATGGAAGGAAATTTGTAAAATGAAGTCTCATGTTCGATTCTCACCCGGACTTACTCGTGCGTCATTCTTGCGGGCTGGGTGGTTGCACCTGGGGTTATAGTGGTAGCCGTTGGGGATCGACCCTGTGTCACGCGAGTACAAGAACCGCGAAGTTGCCGATTCCCCCAGTTTAAAAAAAAAAAATAAAAAAAAATTAGACTCCTTATTTCTTACAAAGTTTGATGCTAACTATTTTTACTTGATAGTTATCATTGTCCTCTTTTCATAAAGAATTTAATGTTATTTTTCTTTATTATATGAATTAACTTTTGACAAAAAATATTCATTATCTATGCATTTAGTTATATGTAGACTCCTTGTTGTGCATATATTTCCCACTCTACAACATATATTTCCCAATCTGCAGGGACTATGATGCCATGCAACCCTCGTTAATTATGAGGAAGGGAAGCAAGTTTATCTTTCATTGTCAACACGAGAAAATATTTATGCCCTTATCTTATTTTATCTGTGTTTGCATTTTCTAGATTTGAACAATTTGACTCGCTTTTTCTCTGCACATCTGAATTGTCTTGGCATGAGATTTATTATTGGATTGTGGATAGAAATAATATGGTTATACCTATTTTGTTAGCATGAGCTACGGTGTAAAATTTTCACTATAGAGTATGATATTAATACATTCTGTTATTTGTGAAAATGGTTAGGCTAGTAAGTAAGTTTATGTTGGTTGGACATAGCTTTGAAGGGTAACCTTTGGACCACAAAATCATATTGTTGTTGGTTAGACATAATGTGCAATATTGATACATAAAAACTATAAATTTGAAGTACAATCTAGTAAAGATGGAATATCTAAAACGTGCAATGTATAAAAGCTAAATATATAAAGTGCAATTTGTGCAAGAATGTCTCTTAGCACTTCGAGATATAGTAGTTGTTGACCTAGTTCTATATTAATGATAAAAACAATTTTAGTATTACTCCTTCAAAAATTATTCTCAGACATAAAAAATTTGTTATCAAATAGTTCTAGTAGAAGTAGATCATATTTTAGATAGTTCTAGTAGATGTAGATCATATTTTAGATATTAGCTTCATGTAACATAATCTAGTACCTGAGTAGAGTAGAAATAAATCATATTCTAGAGGTTAGCTTTATGTGAAATATAATATAATCCATTATAGTACCCGAGTAAAAGGAAATCTAATCTAATCTAGTACTTGAGTAAAAGTAGATCATATTTGATAGGTTAGTTATTGGAAATATTAATTACAAGGTGTGAGCTTCACACTTATGCAGACTATGTCTATCATGGAAAACATAGACATTTAGTCTATCAGACACGTCAAGAAAGAGTGTTAAAAGAATTTTAGTTAATGATATGATCTTTATCTTTCTCGAGATCTGTTATGTAGATGAGAGTCAGTCAAAATTTATTGTTGTCTTAATTGTTTTTCAGTCAGTTTTACTTCTACAACATGTCTTGGTATTTATCTATATAAGTCTGAGTCTATACGTAGTCGATAGAGAAGATAGAACATAATAGAGAGAAGAGTCAATAATTAGAAAACAATAAAAACGGTGTAAGGATTCGAAGAAGTCTGAGAGAACAAGCTTTGTGTTTTGTAAGTTGCAGAAATTGTTCAAAAGTCGTTGGAGTAGAAACTCGTCTTGGTTATTGTATTATGTATTAGATCACATTGATGAAGTTCATAATATATTAGTCATATGTGTGTTGATTTTTTTGTCACAACGCACAACATACTAAGTGGTCTGTGATATGCGCGGTAAATCCCGAGAGTTCATAAATGAAGAAGTTCACTGCATGATCCTTCACAACAATGTTGCATAGAGTTTGTCTGCATGTTGTAAATATGAGATCTGGTATCATAGAAGGTTGATCAGAGAAGGTTGATTAGAGAATGTTTTATCATAATAAATAGAAACAACTCTGTTGTAAGGTGAAATATGGATTCTACTTCAAATATGAAACCTCCCACTTTTATAGGAAAAAATTATGAGTTATGGTCCTTGACCATGAAGGAATTATTTTGGGGTAAAGATGTATGGGAAATAGTCAAGAATGGCTATAATGTTGAACCAATAGATTAGGAAATGTACAATCCTCTGACACAAGCTGAGAAGGATGTATCAAAAGATCAAAGGAGGAAGCATGGAAAGATGATGTTTTACATACATCAATCCATGCATGAAAGAATAATCCCAAGAGTTTCATCAACAAAGAAAGACAAGGAAGAATGGGACATATTACAAACTTCTTATCAAGGTATGGACATAGTCAAGACTTAAAAAATAAAAATTCTTAGAAGAGATGTTGAAACGCTGTCAATGAAACACACAGACTCAGTAGATTCATTCTACACCCATGTTATTGGTCTGATAAATCAGATTAAGTCTCATGGAGAAACCATAGAGGATAGAAAGGTTGTTGAGAAGGTATTGAGGAGTCTTCCTCCTAAATTTGATATGCTTTTTGTGACTTTATAAGAGAAGAAAGACCTGAGTCAGTTCAATCTAGATGAACTGCAAGATTCCCTCATTAATCATGAACACAAATTGAATAGGTCAACCATATCATTAGAAAATGCATTTTCCGTGCAGTTATATATAAGTCGTGGAAGAGGAAGGGGGAGAAATAACTCTAGAGTTATAGGAAGAAGTTCCGCTAGAGGTGGACGTAGTAGAAGTCCTGTAAATACTAGTGGAAGCAGTCAAAATCCGAATAACAGTTAGCCAAGTACTCAAAAATTTGATAAATCAAAGATTCAATGCCATTACTGTAAAAAGTATGGACATTATGCATATTGGTGTAGGAAGGGACACTATAATCATAACATGCAAGGATAAGATCAATCAAACATCACAAATAGTCCCTCCAGTCCTATGTTTATGGAACACACTGAAGCAATTCTTATAGTCTCACCAATTAAATCAAATGTTGCTTAATAAATTCCTTGTGACATATGGTATCTAGATTTAGGCTGCAGTAACCACATGATAGGAAACTTAGAATTGTTTTCTAGTTTGGATAAGTCAGTCCAAACTAAAGTTACACTTGGAAAAGATATCCAAGTCATTGTCATAGGTAAAGGCAGTATTTACATTTTAACTAAACAAGGAGAGAAAAATGTTATGCCTAATGTATATTATGTTTATGGTCTAAAACATAATTTGATGAGTACAGGACAACTTTTACATAAAGGATATAGAATCTATATGGAAGATAATCACTGTGTTATTATGGACAAATGATCTAGATTATTTTTGGCACAAAATGAGAGCGGAGATATAATAAAGAAATGTACAAAAATATATCAAATATCCAATAATATAACATAGATATAACCATAAACACAAAGATACAATAAGACACAATTTCTATTAATGAGCGAAATGTACAAAACTGTAGAAATACAGAGTGAGAGACTCGCTAGAATGGTGGTATCTTATCTATGAGAAGAGATGTGATGGCTACTCGAATTTGCAAGAATATGATTGTTACAATGAGGCTCCAAAGGCATTTTTAAAATAAGGAAAATACAAAACCCTAACCCTGGAATATGAAAATAAAATAGGTTTGGCAGCCTCGATGGGGATAGTTGATATGTCAACTTCTCGGGGGCGTAAATTTTTCATACGATCTCTGTTTGGGGTGATCAATACACCGTTTGAAAGGTATAAAAGAGGAATGATTTTCAACTAGCCCAGGGTAGTGTGTTCGCTTGTCTCTTGGGTCCCAAATCCCCAAAAAACGTCATTTAGAGCCTCAAAACGACCTCGAAAGTTTGGAACCCGAAAAACTGTCGAACAATTGCCAAGGTGGAAAACTATTTTTTGAGCAAGTCGAATAGGTGGGTGGCCACCGATATCCACCTGGATCAATCCTCCCTCCTTAGGAAGCAATGGTATCTATTGCATTGAGTTCCTAGGGGAGAGGGGGAAGCCTTTGATGAACCTGAACCTTGGTGAGTTGCATGCCTTTGTGGAGAAGGTGCATTGCTTGGCTTGTGGGAGGTTGTCGCTAGCTTGGTGTTGGAAGGGTTGGCATTTTTTAACTTGTTCAAACACATGAGATTATTGTGTGTAGAAGGAATATTTTGTCTTTTCTTCAATCTCGTCGATCTTCTTCTATTGGATAGTAGGTGCTTGTATTGAGGTTGTATCAGTTGCAGTGTCCTTTTGTGCACCTTTTGAATAGATTGTGAAGAAGCTCAATTTTTTAGTATGAGATACTACCTTGTGACACTTTTTAGGTGGGACAATAGTTGGAACTACCTCTGGTATCCTTTAGAAATGACCCCCTAGAGTAACAATGACACTATGGGGTCGATACTCATAAATGTCATGGCTCTTCCACATATATGGCTGGCTCGAAAGGACATCACATGAATCCAATGGGGAAACATCACATAATACCTCATCCTTGAAGGGTTGGATGTCATATGAAAATCGACATTGTTCGCTGACACAAAGATGTCATCCCTGCTGAAGCCACGTGATGTTGTATGGTTGCGGGAGTTTTGTTTTCAACAATCCCAACTACTTGAAAACCTTTGTTGAGATGAGGTTCTTATGGATTCCTCTATCAACAATAAAATGCAATGGGGTCCCATTCAACCACATTTGTGAATGAAAAAGGTGTTCCCCCTCTTCAGGATCTGTTGGTTCTTCTGATTGATTTTTTTTGGTCGCAATAGTAGCAGTGGGGTTTGTGTCGATAATCTGTCTTCTTCCATTATTTTATGAATTAGATTATGAATCAAGGTTCGAATAATTTTCTTTGATCTCGGCCACCAATGATTTTTTTGAGCAACATTTATCAGTGTTGTGCCAGGGGATTTTGTGGAAATTGCATCATTTTTCAGTGTCCTTTGTCTTTCCATTACCCCTCTTTTCCTATGGCTTGGAATGGTTTTCTGAAGACTAGTTGTTAGGGCCATATTTACTATACTTTGGTTGTTGTGGATTTGCAGACCCTAACTCCCACTTATTTTGGTGCTTAAATTTCTACTCGATTTTAACAACATATTGATAAGAAACACCCAATGATGAGATTTCCAAAAAATCCATTTGAGTTTGGATGTATCTGTGTAGAGCCCCACAGTATTTCAAAACCAAATGTCACTCAGAGTATTTGATACCCATCTTGGTGCGTAAGGTATGGAAGGTATTGGTGAAATTCAACACTTCTTGGCCCCTCTCTTGACATAGTGTGTTCCATCTCATGTACTGATCGTCATAGTTACCAACAGGGTAATATTTTTCCTTGACCACATCCACAAAACAATCCCAAGTGGGCTCGACCCCATATATCCTAGACTCCTCTATGGAAATTCACTCCCAGTAATTTTCCCACCAATGTTTGACATGGGGGAGATCCTTAAGGAATACGAAGGTGATCTTTTCCATGTTGGAGAAATTATGAACAAAGAAATAACCTTCTAGCATATTTAACCATTTTTCTAGGGCATCTACATCTATCGTTCCTTCAAATACGAAAATATCAAAATTAACTTGTACCTTGAAAGGTGAGGTTCCTCCAAAGTGGCCTCTTGATGAAGATGCACCTATTGTTATCGACAGGAATTGAAGGATGTGGGAAAAACTCTCCATTATTTCGTCCCTATATCCCATGAGAGCTTTCTCAAGCAACAAATTAATAAAATCTTATGCTTCATCACTTTTTTTTTCTTCCACCATGGAGGGTTTCTTTGGCGTGTGAGAGCGATTATCATCAAGAAAGACAAGCTCCATACCCAACTTGATATACTCAGAGCTCGTCGAGGACATGCACTGAAAAACGATCAAGAACAACCTGCTCTGATACCATTGATGCAGATTATTTTCGGCACGAAATGAGAGAACAAATGTAATAAATAAATGTACAGAGATATGTCATATATCCAATAATATAAAAAAGATATAACCATAAACATAGAGATACAATAATACACAATTTCTATTAATCAACGAAATGTACAAAACTGTATAAATACAGAGTGAAAGAATCGCTATAATGGTGGTATCTTATCTCTAAGAAGATATGTGATGTCTACTCGCATTCACCAAAAGATGCTTGTTACAATGAGGCCCCAAAGACCTTTTTAACATAAGGAAAATCCAAAATCCTATCCCCGGAAGATGAAAATCCAAAAGGTTTGTGGGCCCCGATGGGGGTAGTTGATATGTCAACTTCCTGGGGGCGTAACGTTTGCATACTATCTCTGTTTGGGGTGCTCGATACACTGTTGGAAAGGTCTAAATGAGAAGAACGCTTTTCTACTAGCCCATTATAGTTCCTTTTGATAGTCGCATGGGCCCCAAATCCCTAAAAAACGTCATTTAGGGCCTCAAAATAGCCCTCGAAGTTTGGAACCTGAAAAATTGTTGAAACACTGCCAAGGTGGAAAATTGTTTTTCAAGATAGTGGAATAGGTGGGTGGCCACCGATATCCACCTAGATCAATAGATATCCAAGAAATAAACTTATTTCAAGAATTCATATGACAAGCAACATAGTGTTTCCATTGACATTTAAGCCAACCATGAAAAATAAAACAACACAAGCTATCCATGAAGCAAAATATGTGCAATATGACACTACATTTACAACAAAAAGAAAAGAAGACAGTGGCACAAAGATGCATGCAACATTCCATTATGAAGTGCAGAATGATTCCTAGTTATGGCATTTCAGATTTGGACATTTGAAGATTGGAGGTCTGAAAATGCTACACACAAAGGATACAATAAAATGTTTTCCATTAATTGAAAAACCATAAAGACTATGTGAAGGTTGCATCTTTGGAAAGTAGCACTCGGAATCATTTCCATTTGGAAATTTATATAGAGAAAAATATCCACTAGATATTGTACACTCAGATATATGTGGACCAATGCAAACACCATCTATAGGAGGCAATACATATTTTCCGACATTTATTGATGGTTTCTCAAGAAAGACATGGATTTATTTCCTAAAACATAAATCTGACGCATTGGGTTGTTTTCAACAGTTCAAATAACTTGTGGAGAAGCAAAGTGGTTATCACATCAAATTTCTAAGAACTGACAGAGGAGGTCAATACATTTCAAGAGAGTTTCATAACTTTTGTAAAGTTCATGGCATTTACAAGCAATTCACTACACAATATACACCACAATAAAATGGTGTCGCAAAGAGGAAGAATCAAAACATCATGGAAATGGCCCGTAGTATGTTGGCAACCAAACATTGTCAAATGAGTATTGGGATGAAGAAATAGAAGTTGTAGTATACATCATGAATATATGTCCAACAAAGAGTGTGTTGAACAAACTTCCATAAGAAGCCTCGACAAGTAAGAAACATAATGCGGTGCACTTAAATATTTTTAGTTATGTTGCATACACACATGTTCTAGATGAGTTGAGAAAGAAGTTAGATAACAAAGGAGAGAAATGTATATTTGTTGGATACTATGAAGATACAAAATCATACAAATTGTATGATCCTATTGCCAGAAAAGTCATAATCATTCACGATGTTCGATTTGTGGAGAATGAATCATGGGATAGAAGAATATAAAAGACATTCACAATGATTGATTCTATTGAGCATTATGACACAGTAGAGGAAGTGGTTCAAACACCATGTACAAGTCAGTGTGTATTTCCTTCTATTTTTGAAATTGCAAAAAAAATCCCAGTTCAATCTACCCTAGTGAGATCTGCAGGTGCGCATTCCACACCTAGAGTGCAACAAACTCCAACAAGTAGTCCAAGTAGTTCTACATCTCCATATCCAACATTAGCAAGTTTGTTACCAAGAAAGACAATAGATCTTTGCAACATCTATAATTCTCACACAACAAATTTATTTTCATTTTTTTCTCTATTTTCACAAATAGATGATCCATTAACTTTTGAAGAAGCTGTCAAAGATGATGTATGGGCACAAGCCATGGATGAATAAATTAAACACATAGAGAATAATCAGACATGGAAATTGATAGATGCACCTGAAGACAAGGATGTGATAAGTGTGAAGTGGATATATAAAACCAAGTAATATGTAGAAGGAAATGTGTAGAAGCACAAGGAAAGGTTAGTTGCAAGAGGATTTACACAACACCCTGGAATTCACTTCAATGAAACTTTTGCACTAGTTGCGCGCATGGACACAATCAAAATTGTGTTGGTCATTGCTGTGCAAAAAAAGTGGTATGTTTATCAAATGATGTGAGGTCAATGTTGTTGAATGGAAATTTAGAAGAAGAAGTGTATGTGGAACAACCACAAGGCTATGAAATTCCAGGACAAAAAAACAAAGTGTATAGATTAAAGAAGACACTGTATGGCTTAAAGAAAGCTCCCAAATCTTGGTACAGTCGCATAGATTCGTATCTCATTTAGAATGGATTTCAAAGAAGTAAATGTGAGCCAACACTTTACATCAAAGCAAATCAACAAGGCAATATGTTAATTGTTTTCTTATATGTAGATGATTTGATTTTTACAGGTGATTTTGACATGGAAGAATTTAAGTCAGTCATGAAGGATGAGTTTGAAATGAATGATTTGGGAGTTATGAGATATTTTTTGGGTATTGTAGTTCACGATTCTAAAGCTGGTATATTTATTTCACAATCTAAGTATGAGTATGAAATTTTGAAAAGGTTCAATATGATAAGTTCCAAAGCAGCCCCAACACCTGTCATAACATGATTAAAGTTAAGAAAAGAAGATAAAGGATCTAAGGTGGATCCCACACTTTTTAAAAGGATAGTAAGAAGTCTTTTGTATTTGATAGCAAAAAGGCCTGATATTATTTATGGAGTGAGCTTGATTTCAGGGTTTATGGAAACTCCAAAAGAATCCCATTGGGAGGCAAGAAAACAAATTCTAAGATACGTGAATGGAACAAAAGACTTTGGCATTATGTATTCTACTTCGAAATATTTTAAACTTATTGGATACACTGACAATGATTATGGAGGCAACATAGATGACAGGAAAAGTACCTATAGGTAGACATTTCATTTTGGAACATGTATAGAGTTATGGGAATCAAGGAAGAAACATATAATGTCTCTTTCTTTAACATAAGCTAAGTATGTTGTAGCTACAAGCACAATTGTTGGCATTTGACCAAGTTTCGAGGAAACGTTATTCATGTTTGACCGTTTTTGGGACTTCGACAGGCTGGTCGAAGACGAAGCACCCATGCGAAGTGGAGAACACAGGATCTCACCCATTTTGCGAGATTTTTGGGATTTTAGGGTTTATGTAACAGGTATGGGATGTTGGCCCATGGGTTTACCCATGCTTAGGCCTTTTTGTAATATATAAATAAGTAGCTAAGTGATGTAAGAAGTAGTTACTAGTCATTGATCAACTTAGTGCATGGCTAGTCGGCTTTGTGCACAAATGTGTTAAGGCTTGCAGAGCTAAGTGCAAGCGTTTTGTAAGTGTTTTGTGCAGATAGATTGTGTAAGGCTTCGTGCCTTGACCTAATTTGGGGAAGGTAGATATGGTAAGGTGCCCACATATCTCCTGTCCCTTGGTGGAGTTGGCTCTGTGGCTATGTGCATAGGAGTAGAGGATTGTAAGAAGATTGAAGAATAATAAAGAACAAGAAAAATTTGGTGGACATAGCCCTACACTGGGTTGAACCACATATATCCTTTGTCGATGTGCTTTATGAAATGTTGTTGATGTTACTTATGTATCTATTTTCTTAGTGCACTATTATTGATGTATAGACCTATGAATTCTTAGTTCTTATGATGTGAATGAATGTTAGATATGAGCTTATGCTATGTGCTAAGAGGTTTTAAGGGATAGATATTGTAATAATATGTAATAAGGGTTTAATCTGCACTGTGAATAAGGTTTAAGAACTAATGCATGTTGTTGGTTAAGTTCTCTATTAAGTGTTGTAATCACAGATCTGTGTCCCAACTTGGTTATAGACACCTGAGTCATGAAACCCCCCCTGCCTCTACCTTGGGTAAGACTTCATCTTCCTCGCAGGTGTTTTCAAAAGGGCTAGTACTTAGGGTTTTGTTGGTGCGTTGTTGAAGCGTTGAACCCTGGGTCTACCTCCGTGCCAACAAATGGTGCCATTGTCGGGATCTGAAACTGTGATTGTTGGGAACTAAAGAAAAGAGAAAGATTTGTGCGTAGATCTGTTGTTGTAGTGCACACTATTCTACTTGACTTGCGAAGCTCCGTGATAAGAAGGAAAGCCAATATGATGAAAAGAGGTAAGATCTTAAAGATTTGTTCTTTGGTAAAGGTAAGATAAGTGGAAATTTTTTCTTCGAAAGTATGAATCTAAGTATGTTTGATATATTACGTCCTAGTCTGAAAAATAGGGCACAGTTAGAAGAAATAGTTGATCTGAATAAATTTGATAGAGACAGTAAAATATATGTTATTCCTATGCATAGAAAGAATTTTTTGACTAACAAGTGGAAGTAGGACCCTAGAAAGATTTTTTTCAGATTGCAGGTCCATCACTGTGATCCTAGTGCGCAGTATAGGAAAGGTTGGGGATCGTTTAAAAGGAAGAGAGGATTGAAAATGTGTTATAATTGTAGAAGACCTGAACATCTTGCTAAGGAATTCCCTGGTATAGGTCCTATTTGTATTTGTTGTAAAGCTATTGGTCATGAGGTTGAGGATTTCCCTAGAATGATTGCCAAAGTTGAAAATATGAACATGAGACAAGAAAACTATGAAGAAGGTCAAGGGACTAAGGATATGTTAGAAAACTAGAAAGAATCCGAGACTATGTTATTATAGATGGAAGAAACACTGAATGATCATAGAGAAATCAGTTTACCAAAGATCTTGAAAAAGAAGCTATGCATAGAAAAGAGAATAGGAGACTTCGACATAGACTGTAAATTGGATGAAGAAACACATGTGAATATTATGCCAGAAAGAACTTGGGAAATATTAGGAAAGCCAGTTATGATTCCTTCATTGGGAAGGATAGGATTATTTAAAGGAAAGATGATAACCCTATGTGGAAGAGTTACTCATGTACCTATGATTTCTCATGAAACATCAACTAAAGAATAATTGTAAGTCATTAAGTTTGTTGAGAACATCGCCACTTTTGCACTTTTTCTAGGAAAGGCCTAGATTGAGAAATAATAGATTTGAAGGAAAGCAAAGGAAGAAGATATAGAAGAGAAAAAGCAAGATTTAAGGGACTTCATTGCTAGAAAAATAAAGCGACTAATAAAAGAACAAGAGAATAAGTTGAAGCAACAGAGGACCAGAGAATTAGTTGTCAAAGTGGAAAGAACAAAAGAAAGCTTAAAGATGTCGTCCATGCAGGAAAGAAGTGTATCCACCCAGGAAATAGTAAGAAAAGACGTAGTACATTTCAACCCTTTGAAAGACCCTCAACAATGTGAAGTTGTTATGCTAAGAGAAGATAAGAATAAAGATGGAAAGAGGAATCCAATGACTTAGATCACAGGAAAGAAGGCCATAAATATTAATAAGAAGAAAACAAAACTAGAAAAACTACAGGAAGTTCTAGAGAAGAATTTGCAAAAGGCAGGCTTGCAGAACTTGAACCTCGTCGGAATAGCAGAACCGCGCAGAATGAGACTTCACCACGACAAAGATATATGACCATTGGAGGCACACCAACCGTTAGAAGGACATTCCAGAATGGTTAGAAACAAAATTATTTCCAGAAAAGATCACCATTGGACTGTTGGGACCACGCCATAATGGATGGAATCGCATTGATTGAGGCACTCAGACCCGTTGGAGTAATCCGCTACGATGTTGCTTATTGTTATAGGATAAATCCGTGAGTGCGGACACAAACCGATCTCCCTAGATCCTCCTGGATATAGAACAAAATAGGATAGAATATACCGCTTTCCCTAGATCTAACTATTGAATTAAATTGGAAGTGAGAAGAAGATATGTACCTTGTAATCGCTTCCTTGGTCTCTATTGTTCCTTGCTTCGCTCCAGCACTCTTGTGCGGTCAAGATCAAAACAACACAAACCAACCAAAGTGAAATAAAATAATATATACAATAGCTAATCTATACATATGATCAAGGAGTTATGTAATAAAGTAGATCTCACTTTATGGGAAAGAAATATATCACTGTATCATATTAATTGAAAGAGAAACTTACAACCAGAGCCTTGATGTCGTAAGGTCCCTTCCTACTGTCCTTCGTTCCCCACACACTTCTTTCTCCAAGGATTCTGAAACCATAGATCTGATAGCTACTCACAATTTATCTTGACAAAGCAAATCTCTAAGCCACTCCAACCAAGCTAATAATTCCAAGCTAAAGAACCACAACCAAGAACCCCTTCTCCATGGGAGCTCCTCTCCTTTTATAAGCTGAAGAAGATAAGGTGAGGAGGTTAGGATGATCCCACTAAATCATGAAAGCGAGTAAGATCCAAACCGTTCGGATGCCACCTCACCATAGAAGCTTCCCCTTCTAGAAGATTCGAGAAACC